>APFE031182691.1:0-25611 GCA_000404065.3 Pinus taeda
AATCCTTATGAAAGAAATCACTGGCTTAAGAGAAGAAAAAGTTGTTTTGTCCACAAATTTCACTGCATTAGGATTAGAAATTGAATCTACAAGGAAAATGACTGAAGAATGGAAGGAGGTTGAGAAAGAATTGAGAAAAGAACTTGCAAAGAAAGATACCGAATGCGAAGCTGCCATTTCTCAAATACACAGACAACTGCAGGACGCGGAGAAACAATTGAATTCTGAAATTTTCGTGAAAGAAGAGGAGTGTAGAGAAGTTAATCTTGATCGAAAGAATCTAGAGGCAATTGTTTTGCAGTTGAAAGATAAAATTGAAGAGATATCTGCAGACTTAGAGGTAACCGCTAAATCTGCGAAATGTGAAAAAGAAGTGCTTTTATCCCAGATTATAGCAGCCAAAAAAGAGACTGACCAAATCACCAGCAGTAGCCAAATAGCAGAGGATGCTTGGAATTTGGAGAAGGAGAAAATGCTGAGTAGGTTTGCAGAACTAGAAGCTAACCTTGAGTTGATGTCCAGCGAGAAAGGTTCACTGAGCGAGACAAACAGAGAGCTAAGGACTAAAGCGGAATATTTGAAGGCCCAATTGGTATCAGAAATTGAATCTGCAAGGAAAATGAATGAAGAATTCAAGAAGGCTGAGAAAGAATTGAGAGAACTTGGAAAGAAGGATGGGGATGACCAGGTTGCGATTTCTCAAACACTCAAACAATTGCAGGGTGCTGAAGAAAGATTCAATACCAAAATTTCCGCTAAAGAAGAGGAGTGTAGAGCAGTTAACCTTGATATAAAGAATCTGGAGGATAATGTTTTGCAGTTGAAGAATCAAATTCAAGCGAGATCTTCAGAATTAGAGGCAACCGATAAAGCTCGAAAATTGGAAAAGGATCTGCTTTTATCACAGATCGTAGCAGCCAAAAAGGAGACGGCCGTGATCACTAGAATTAGCCAAATAGCACAGGAAACTTGGAATGTGGAGAAGGAGAAAATGTTGAGCAGGCTTGCAGAGCTAGAAACGAACCTTGCATTCATGGCTAGCGAGAAAGGGTCACTGAACAAGACAAATAGAGAGCTAAAGACAGAGGCAGAGTCTCTGAAGACCCAGTTCCTATCAGAAATTGAGTCTGCAAGGAAGATGACAGATGAATGGAATGAGGCCGAGAAAGAATTGAGAGAAGAACTTATAAAGAAGGATGACGAATACAAATCTGCGATTTCTCAAGCAGTCAAAGAATTGCAGGAAGCCAAGGAAAGATTCAATGCCGAAATTTCTATGAAAGAAGACCAGTGTAGAAGACTTAACCTTGATAAGAAGAATCTGGACGCAACTGTTTTGAAGTTGAAAAATAAAATTCAAGTGATATCGTCAGAATTAGAGACAGCCAGTGAAGATCGGAAATTGGAAACCGAAGTGTTTTTATCGCTAGATATTGCCAGAAAAGAGACTGTCGAGATCAACAGAAGTTACCAAATGGCACAGGAAGACTGGAATGCTGAGAAGGAAATCCTGCTGAGCAAGCTTGCAGAGCTACAAGCAAAGCTTCAGTTGGTGGCTAGCGAGAAAGGGTTGCTGAGCGAGACGAATAAAGACCTAGAGATGGAGGCGGAGCCTTGGAAGGCCGAATGCAAAGAAATCATATTGGAACCTGGAGTAGTCATAGAAACAAGAACCCAAAAGCTACGAAATCGATCAATTTCAGAGTATCTCATCAAGTGGAAGAACTTACCAGCTGAAGTTTCCACATGGGAGGACAAGAATTGTACACAGAAGCATCAAGAACTACTCAAGCGTTGAGGACAATGCTTTTTGAAGGAGAGGGGCATGTTAGGCCCCTATACTACTAGAGTAACCCCTTATGTTATTAATACAACACACTTATATATTGATGTACCATGTAGTGCCAGATTGTTTATGAGCCCCTAGAACCCACTATTATTATTATTGTGCCCTTGCATTATTTTGTTAGGCTCTGATTATTTATGGTCCCTTAGACTCCTATATATAGAGAGGAGGTCTTTTCATTTGAATCATCCAAGAATTGTTCATTTATGTAATTTAAAGGAGGTTGCCGCCTCGAAGAGGCTGAATTCTAAGGCGTTGATCTATCTTTTCTATCTTTTCTTGAGCTGGTTTCATAACAAGTGACCCGTCACAGGAGGGCCTTAATGAATCCCACATCAATGACACATAACAAAGAAAATGATTTTGGAGGTGAAAACAAACTGACGATATGGGGTTCAGGATGGCAGTCATGAAGGAATGAAGCATGAATGTATTGTAGTGGGTGAGACTCAGGTGAATTGTCTGAATGACTTCTCTTGAACATATTGGCAACACTAACGATGGATTGGTAGCGTTAACCCCAGAGATGGATGGTGTGACAAACCAATGGTGAAGACTAGTGAATGAAACAACCCAACCCAGCATGGATAAGGAAGGAAAGTGTCATGTTCAAGAGCGACTTTCTACCAATAAAGTTTCCTCTTGTTTTCTTCCCAATTTTCCCCAATCATTACTGACCAATACCTCTTTATTTTTGTCAAGCTTGAGGAAGATAACATATGCTTGTTCTATAATCCGCCCTTTGGGTGAACCTGTCACTATATTTTAGCAAGCCTAGCGACAGTGAAACTTGTTCTCGTCCTGTTGGATGAGTTTGTCGGTATTTAGTTTTAACGAGTTTAACGAAAAAGATAACTCGGTCTCTTTCAATTTTAGAGAGTTTGAAAGAAATGGAAAGAAGAATCCAAAGATTCTTTTTCGTTGTATAATCCCTTAAGTTTGAAAAAGCGTAAAATAATACAAAAGGGATGAATTTTCGATACTTTTAATGAGCCGAACAAGACAAGCGCTCGATCCTTTTGTGTAATAATCCCTCAGGTCCAAAAAGATTAAAATCTAGAGGAGGGATGGCACTTTCGATGCCTTTTAATGAGCTGGAGAGGCCAATCGCTCAAAAATCTTTTCATATTTTACGAGTTAGGTGAAAAGAGCTTAAAGAAGACTCGTTTTCGAGGAACGAGTGATAGTTTTGGGTAGCAGCTGATTCTAGGTAAGATTTGGAATTTTCCAATCACGACAATGTTACAAGGATGGCTAGCAGAATCACTCTTTGTAGATGTTCCTCGAAGGGGTAAACAATCATATGGGGGGTGAATGATCGGCTAAATACAGAGTGGAGGTGATGGCAAGAACACGACCAAGGCTCAAAAGCTGGCAATAAGGCATTCACAATGGTTATTTACCTGTTCATTTTTTAATGAGCTTAAACATGGGGAGAAACACTTGCTCATGACTTAGGTTTATTTTTTAACGAGCTTGAACTATGCACTAACACTACTTGTGGAGAGTTTATTTTTTAATGAGCTTGAACTCTGCGACAACATTGCTCGCCAGTCGTATGATAAAAATGTCTCATTCGAGATGCTATTTTGAACTGGCTTACATCTCTAAAGCTTTGCCATGGATCCTTTCTTTATGCAAGTTAGGAAATGACTAGCCTTACGGGTTTAAAGGGTTAGAGGTCCTACAAATTTAAAAAATAAATAGCTACTCTTCACTTGCATGCGGAAAGTTTTTCATGCCCCCAAGTATAGCAAAAAATTTCCAAGTTACCAAGAAAGTTCTATAAGCGTAGCAAATAAAATTCTTTCTCGGCAATGTCTATCGAAACAAACAAAGGGGTGCAGAGTCGCTCGGCATAACCTTAATGAAGTTATCTTATTCCAGTCTATTCCCATTTTCCTGTGAGGACGGGTTTGCCAGACTAGTCATATATCCCTCGTGGTAATCAACCCTATACCCAAGGTTTTCCTACCAAAGAAGACCAGGGTGCATGCCCCTTGGGTTTCAGTCACATCTTCCTGAACCACTCGCGCTCATCAAGTGGACGAAATGGAGACTGATGAGACATTTCTTGTGTGAAAAGACCATTTAGGGATGGTATTTCCCCATTTGCGATGTGTGAACCAGGGAATGACATTTGATCTACGAGCTTGACCATTCTGCCTTCGTGCAGAAAACACATTACTCTAAAGAGTGAGGAGACGATGGCTCCCATGCAATAAATATAGTCGCGTCCAAGGAGTAGATTGTAATCTAAAGGTCCTTGAACTACCATAACGTTCATGTGAACAATTTTCCTTCTCAATATAATGGGCACATTTGGAAGGATTCCTAAAGGTTAAATGGTTCCTTTGTCGAAGCCTGTTAGATATCTCATTTCAAGCAAAAGTGATGGCGAACCAAGCTCTTTCCAAGCAGTTGAGGAAAGGATACTCACAGAAGCCCCTTCATCAATGATGTTACCAACCATGACCATTCTGTAAGCTTGTACAATAATTCTAAACGGTACATTGGTTGGTAAACGGGGTCTGCCTAGTAGATTCCAGTCGAAGGAAACCACTAGGTTGCTTGGTGGCAGGACCGAATAGACAGCCGGGTAGGACTCTGATGAACCTCCTTCCTGCGGTAAAGGAATGGGAGGATTGTCCCCAAGCTCATTGGAGTTGGTGTTGATGAAAAGAATTTGAATGGTGTCGTTCTCTTTCTCTTCAGTGACGGTATTGTTTGAGGATGAACACTTTGAAGGTAATATCGGGTCAACTGCCATATCAACCCTTTGAATTTCTGGAATGGATTTCAAAGGTTCATTTTCAACAATACGTGCTTTAGCTGACCACAAGGACGGGCTAGCCGGATTTTCAACCAGTGGAGGACTCGACAAGAGTTTTTGATATCCAGGAGGAAGTCATAACACTGAAACGAGACGATTATCTAAAACTCTTTTATCCTCTTCAAGGGACAGCGGTGGATGGCATGATCGCCTTCACACAACTTACAAGGAAGTTTAGGATTCCTTCTTTGTCCATGTGCTTCACTTTCACTGGTTGACGATGAGCATTCAACATGATCGCCAGAGGTTGATGCTACCAGATGGTGCAAACGAGGAGACCAGTCCCTTAAGATCTGAGGGATACAGGGACCATCTCGGTGAAAGTGGTCTCCATTGCAAATGACACAAGGAGATTTAGGTTTTGACTGTGCGGTGTGTGGATTTTTGCTAGATGATACTTGGTCGCTCCCTTTCGATTTTGGTTCCTTTTTCTCTTTCTACTTCTTCCTCTTCTCAGTTACTTAAATTTTAGCTTTATCGGCTTTGTCAAGTGAAGAGGAAGGAGGAGAAGGAGAATTAGATGAAGTAGAAGGTTGGGAGGCAACTATAGTGTCGTATAGTTGCTGGTTATACTGTTCAGGAATTGTGGGATTTTGAACGACAGAGGTAGAGAAGAGCCAGACCGACAAACCAATTGTCAATCCTGGAAGTGACAAAGTGGCCATATGGGGTGGACCAACATATCCCCAAGATAGGAAGGGACTAGGATTTCCTTCACAGGGAAATCTTTGGTTGGTAGACTCCATTTTCTCAACCTGAAGATCAACGGGGGAATTGGTGACGTTATTCTGATTAAAATAATTTTTTTAGATGCTTAGACACAACTTGTTTTTTCAATTTTAATGAGTCAATAAAAGACAAAAGATGACTCTAGTCACCTTCAATTTTTATTGAGCTTGAAGTGACAAGTACTCAAAGGACCTTTTGCTTTAAGGAGTCTGAAAAGGAGAAAAATGGACTTCTCAGGAGATCTAGGTAGAGAGGATTACCAAACCAATCGTAAAACTGAAAAACACGTGTTACGGTATGAGAGTCAGTCTTCGCGAATGATGTGTTCGGTGCATTATGATCGATAGGGCGGCAGACACGGCTTCCTAAGGATAAAGGATGCAACCTATTGTGGTCTCCCAATATATACGCGATAGTACATGTGAGCACAAGTCCGTACTGGCACATGCTATCTTAGATTGGAGGAATCACCCAACCAGCATTGAAAGAAATAGTTACGAGGCTTTACGATGTCGGAATATGTCTCTAACCTAGACCTCCAGATGCTGCGTTAAGTTCCAAAGTTTTGTTAGATTCATTGAAATTTATTTTAAGTTGATCTTGCTTAGCATTTTGCCTTTCAGGTTCACCACGTGATATATGTATAATTCCTAAATGGAGTCTAAGATGATAAACAAACATTTTATCTTCTTTCAGTAATGAAAATCCTAGCTACTAAGGAGAAGAAAGTCAAACATCTTTTCTTCACAGAGCACAAAGCACACACTAATATGCACAGTCCTAAATCAAGCCAAGCATTCAAGATGCAAATGCACATGCGTGTATTGGTTTTCAGCTCTCTTAATGTGTAAATGATGTAAGAAAGCTATGTCCAAAACTGAATTACTTTTAAAGTGAATGTACTCAACAAAATTCTTTTTCAAAATGAAGTGAAAGCAAGAGAGACACTTTGAGATTTTGAAATGGAAATTGCTTTTCGACACTTTAAAACTAGTAAATCAAATCTTATGCAATAATAACTGTATAATCAACTATCCAAGACAATCGGATTGCTTTCTAAAACTGAAAACGATAGCTACAACACTTTCAGATCTAGAGATGACAGTTCAATTATGTTACTTTTTGCAAAAGAGAACTAAAATGACGCACAATACATAAAAAATGTTTAGAGTTCTTTGCACTAAGGAGGTGGAATAATGCTAGAGAAGGGGGTATTCACAGAAGCACACTGATTACAGACAACAAAAACTTTTGAATAAGATTGAAAACAGTGAGAAAAATCCACAGTGAGAGGGTAAAATCAGTCCTCCCTGACCATCACACCTGTTAGACAGTGAACTTAGTATGTAGTGCACCTGCTCCATTCGAGAAGTGCAATGCATACAGGCTACCTTGAAGGCAGGGTACGATGGTTACAGTGCGAGACTTTGAATGAGATTTCACTCACGATTTGCAGTTTAGTTCATGTGTTTAAGCTGAATAAGTACAAATCAATGTATGTAAAAACACAAGGGTGATTTAAGAGGTTACTAAAGCCACCACTCAGGGCAATTAGATTGCTCGAAAATCTATTGTTTAATTTATAAACAAAAACCCAGAGATTGATTGAAGCAGCATTGATCTACTTTGCATTTGTATGACAAATGCAGTTTGAAGGCTAGTTGGCTTGACCTCAGGCTCCGTCTATATGTTTATAAAAGAAACAAGGATAGATAGGCTAACAAGTAATCTAGTCGTTCCCCAGCAGAGTCTCCATTTTGTTATACGGGAAAAGTGTCCATACAGATTCTGTTATTCCCACTAATATGGGTGACTATCTTAGAAGTAAACAATCAAAGTCTATTATTGATTCCTTTTATGAAAATAGATGAGAGGAGAACCAAGAGGGCCAACCTGAGTCTTGCGCTCAATTTCCTCTCCTTCTTGATAGAATTTTGCCACTTGCTCTTTGTCTGCTCAGCTTGAAAAGGACCTGTAGAATCAAAACAACATACTACTATACAAGAAACAAGGATCTAAGTTCATAAATAATGCATGATCAGATGTGCATTAACCATATACAAGCATATATAAACAAATACACAAGAATATGGAAGGAAATAAGAATAGCTTTATTCAGATAAAAAGTAGCAAGAGGATTACAACCATGAGTAGCTCTGATCCAACATCATCCTCCAGCTAAGAATCCCTTCTTCACCTGAAGCAAAGCAAAATCACCCAACATTGTGAATGTACACCATAATACCAATAAAACTTCTCTATAAGTTACAAAATTCCAGCCTCTGGATCTCTGTGATGAGGGATCCATATATAGATGATTATAGAGAGGTGAGTCATCTTTTAGGATCTTGATTAGTGTCATTTCTTGGATAGTTCCTGCTTCCACTTGGAGAATGAAGATCTCTTACTCATCCCTGGTTGAAAATGGAATGGCAAGTGTTAGAGGGGAAGCTTCTGGAAGATTCCATGATCTTCCACCTCGCATTTTGGTCCCTGCCATTTGTCCATTGCCGACCATCGCACCATACAGAGGAGAAAAATAGTATGCATCACACCCTGTACATTAGGAAGGTGATATGCATCGCACCCTCTGCATGGAGCTTTCAGTATGGTCCAGCTTTGACCATTTATGAGCAGGTTTCAGTGGAGAACTTTTGGGAGATGATGTAATCAGTTGACCTTGTTCCTTTAGGCAGTGAAGCAACTCTTTTAGGGACTTAAGCACCCTCAGTTTATGGACATTTGTGATTTGGGTTGAAGTGGCCAAAAATGTCTATAACAAGGACTCTATTAGTTACACTTTCATTTAATGAGTACTTTGTAGTGGTCAATCAGGCACGTGAAGGTGACGAACTTGCTGACAAGTGGTGGCAACTATTGTAGCCCAAATAGATGTATCTAAGGTTAGTGAATAGGAAATATTGAAGAGATTTGAAGAAGAAAATAAAGAGATAATAGCAAGGAGGGAGGCTCTTCAAGTTTCCTCACAGAAGGAAAAGAGGGAAAATGTAGCTAAATTGTTATTTGAGGATCAACTTAGAAAATGGAGAACACGAAATGGGCAACATAGAAAAGTTGGTGATTTAGCCATGTGGTGAAGAGATATGGTGCACCACATAATGGAGTCAGTAATTGGAAAAACCATGTATATTCTGATCCAAATGATCTAGACAATATAAATGAGCAAGAAAATATTCTTTTCATGCCAATAACATCATTGGGTCAGTTGTTGAGCATGAAAGCTTCCATGACAAATAAGTTTGATGAAAGGCCTTTAGATAAGCCACTTTTCTCTAAGATGAGGACGTTTTGGTTTCCATGGTTTGCTTTATCTGTGGGAAAGTAGAAAAAACATCCATTGAAATAAAATGACAAATTTGCTATTTTAGAATCATAATTGGGTTTCTTATATTTAATTCTCTACATGGGCCATCAAGGTAACTAGGTCTTTCATCTGGTCACAAAAGAATTTTTTAGCAAAAATGGGACGTGACAACCTTTTCTTGCAAAGATAACATTTTCCTATTTCTAAAAGATGAAAAGACTTTCCTTAAAAACTTTCGTAATAGTCATGAAAATGTCTATACGTTATACATTTGTCATATCATTGATTCATGAAAAATCATGCAAAACATTGATGTATTACTCTTTAAACATGACACAATGACATTGTGTATGATATTCAGTTGGAAGATATCTTTGCAAGTCTGCATCTGGTCAAGTGTAATATAACTCTTTCTAGAGTAGAGCATCAACTAGGTGAAAAGCAAAGTAAGGTAAGGAAATTTTGTGGTGGCATATGTCTGTTCCTAGTTCTGATATGTGTCATTTCGGCTCCTATGTTGGTATATATATACTTCCCTATTTTTTCTTGTTAACACATTGAAGTTTTATGTCGGGAATAATTTTACCTCATCCATAAGGCACCAAAGGATGGCCCTATTGAATCAACTAATGTAAAATTATCCGTAGGGATAAGGCTTTATGACAAAACAAAGGCCAATTAATTGATGAAAATAACACTAAGTATATTGACACACTATGAATCATAACCTAAGCACATCAATGTATCTTAAAGATGAAAGAATGACCAACTCGATCAAAGGATTTTCAAAGTCAATCTTCAACTTAAGCCATTTTTTTCCCTATCTCTTTGGCCCACTCCATTTCCTCCCAGGCTGACTAGGCCCCTGCACAAGCCTAGTCCACTTCGGTCACACTACATACTTGGTAACTCACCAGATCCTCAAAGAAAATGCCTTTTCCACAAATTTGTAAGAAATTATAAGCAAATTAATAATCTACCAAACAAATATAGGTTTCTCATTGCATTATTAGGAATAGGCTTCATCGAGCCATAATTGAGACTTGAGGGACTCAGAGAAGAACCTAGAAAAACAAATCTACATCTAAACAACAAAGATGATCCACAATAAATTCCCACATGAACATAGAGACTTCATAAGGAAAACAATCCAATCTTCAAGACATTCCATTTTGCAGAGAATTGAAGGAAGCACATAAATCATATCTCATAATAAAATGAACCAACATATCATTGTCCCCATTAGTGACCTTGCAAATCATTATCATGCTATTTTTCAAAGAAAAAAGAGAAATTATAGACAAGGGTATACCACTGCTACATATGTATAATATATAAATTCCATGTATAAAACCCCTCCCCCACACTTGTCTCCTTCGCACTCAAACATGGTCAGGTGCTCCCTAAAGATGCATTTTGTTGTCAACAAATAAGATGCCATCAAGCTACACAACTATTGTTGCTCAAAGCTAAGAATAGGGGCATACAAAACAAAAAAAATGTATCATGTGGTGATCCGAGTCTGGGTGTAACAAATGACCCTTCCATGACCTTTTACTTTCGTGATGTGTTAAATTGCATTTTTAAAAGAACATAAATGAATACATCTGCATCTTGTGAAGAAGAGGAACATGACATACATCAACAACATAAAATAATAAGACATTGATAACAGAGTTCGTTTAGGAGAGACTATAGCTCCGGGCCTCAATGTCAAGATGGTGTAAGTTGCTGCATTAAGTGTTGTCAATAGTGATGATGTACATAAGATGTGATGTCGCTACCATACAAGGAAGATTCCCTCACACAGGAGTGGCTCCAAGAGATATTCCACTGCAGGAACTCTCATTCAAAAAAGGACTCCTATCAGTATGAAATAAACTCACGCATGATGATAATGAACATCCCACCAACAGGGCATAAAGGGATTTCAATGAAATCATACATGGTGACACATGAGTATCCCATCAACATAACGAAAAAGGGATCTCAATCCAAACATGATGAATCATTACAACAATTACATCCCACAAATGTTTTCGCATCACATCCAGCAGGAATCATGAAAAAAAAGTAAGAAACAAGATCCCACATCAGACATCAAACAAGGATATGTGCAGTACAATGCATAGCAAAAATAAGTACATGAACACACTGCATATACCTCACATGCAAGGGTCATATGAAGAAAAGGATATCAAACTGCCGAAGCTGGTCATATCGTCAATCTTGCAGCATCAAATCTCATTGAAATGGTCTCTTGCACATGAATGCTAACATCTGCACTCCACTTTGGAAAGTGGCCAAAAAATGAAATTAGCAAATGAGAAATCTGAATGCACCATCATATTTGTGGCATCGAATAGTGCAAAATTGACTGTCAAATTTCTAAATTCTGAGAAAGTGTAAATCTGGGGTTCAAGGAATCTTTAATATTTCCCCTAGATTCCTTAAGGATTCCCTCTTTTGAGTTCATTGTAAAGTTGTTGCTCAGATGAGGAAACTGATTATGCCATCGGGTTTGTGTCGCTGAGAGTTGTAAGATTGACATAAAATTTGTCCATTTTGGACAATGCAAAAATTTCACCCCCTGAAAATTTTGCCCAATCATGATTCCACCTTTAATAAATTAATACAAATTATCGCCTCGATTTCCATGCATGCTCTTGGTCCTCCCTAGTTTGGTACACTAGGAAAATGAAGGTTTATATAAGTTTTTGGTTAGTGGAATTTACAAAAAAGATGGTTCGCCGGATTGGTATAAGGCTTGAATTATATTGAGGAGGTCGGGCAGTCAAACCCCGACCCCTCCATTTGCACACCCTTTTAGTTTTCAAAACTCACATGTATTTTGTTTTGGGGGGTCGGGTCTGCATTAGGTGGCTCACCCCTGTAACCTCCGCAACAAAAGGTTAGTGCGTTAATTTTTTTGTATTAAATGGTTGTTGTTTAAGTGGGGTATGATATGGTGTGTTTGTACATGGGTGGTACATGGGGCCGCCGCATGGTGGCAGGATAGCCCATGTGCCTGGCACAGGCTCAATACCCGCTGACCTACTCATTAAAATGATTAATGTATGTTCTTATGGAGAGGCGTGGGGTGGTGGGGGTGGTGGCCCACCACCTCCTTCATATATATATTTTTAATTTTTTTAATAATAATAAGGCTATTTCGAAAATTCCAAAATTTGACCGAAGGAGTTAAATTAAACATGCCACAAATTCACCTGGAATCTGGTCAGAATTGGCTGGATTCCGTCTGCCGAAAAACTTCTAAGTTGTGTCTCCATTAAACCTTCCCAGTCAACAAAAGTCAACGAAAACTTTGACTGCCTCATTCTCCCTCATATGAGCTGGGATTGATGAACCATTCACACTGCTCCGATCGGGACAACGAGATCTACTCTCTGTTCCTAACTCAAAAGGATTCTGATCACTTTGATTTTTGAGCTTCCATAAGCCCTCTTTGTCTTATGTGTGTCTCTGGAGCCACCTAGATCATGTGGTCCTAAATCAAGATCATGACCCAAACACACATGCCTACTGAATCCAAACCACAAGCAATCACATGATTGTGCTAAAACAAAGAAAGATAAAGCATTGTGCCTCTACTCCCTTGAAAATGCTCAAAATTCCTAAAATGGGCCATTCCAACAGTTACTCATTTGCTTCTAAAGCTCCAAATCAAATCCCCCTAGGTTAAACAAACAAGTGTATGTCAATCGATTTACAAGGGATATCATCGACGAATGTGGGGAAGCATCCCTTGGATTTGCATGATATTTTCCTTTGAAAAGATAATAATAATGACTATATATATGGGGTTTGTAATAGTTTCAAGTCTCATTACCAAAGTGGCACATTCCCATCTTGGGATTCCATTCCTTTGGAGTGCAGGTCCCTAGTCATATAGCATCCTCCACTCTACCATTAACATCACTAAGTGGTTTTGGTGTCATGCCTTGTGGACCCTCTTGGTTTGTGGTGGTTATCTATGTGATGCTCATAATAATTGATTCCATTGTACATTAATAACTTTCTCCTTCCTCCTATGATTACTTACCACTACTAAAAATGTACAATATATGAAGTCACAATGTAGCTCTCTAATGAAGTTGGGATATGAAGTCACAACACATGCCTCCAATGAAGTAAGGATGGATAACTAATTTTATTGCAAACTATAGCACAAAATAGAATGGAAAGAACATGTTTTGGAAAGTGAAAAGAGGAGCTTAAAGTATCATCCCTAGATCTATGAAACAAAATCCCAAAAAGAATGAAATATATCATGGAAACCTATACACCATAAATAATAATAGTAATCAAAGAAAAATGCATGACTACCAACCTATGATTTCAGAAACAAATAAGTTTGGTCGAATATTATATTTGGAGTTAACAAGGAAAATGTCACCAATATATGGATGATTCATGGGAACATAGGCACTGCAAAGTTCTTCATTAGGCATTGCAAAGTTCAAAAGACATTGCATGTTTAACAATAAACATGGAGTGTTATTTATGACAATAATGATAATTTGCAAAAGGATACTAAATTGCAGATATGGAAGAAATATTTCCATCTGCCACTAAATTTCAACATTCATGTGGAATGCTTCAATATTAACTCAACTTCAAGGATATACAAAGCATAAGAAACAACTTGAAGGACAAGTGATGATGTAATAAAAACAGAGGCATATTCCCATACATGTGGATGATGAATAATTGCAACCTCTTTAAATGCCCTTGTGTTCTGGTATGCATGAATAAGCCATGTATAAGCTTTAAAAACACTTTCTAACAAAAAAATAAAAAATTACCACCTTATCCACAATCATAACTTCAACTCTTCAATTAATAATACATGTATCCACAAATTTATTGTATTGACAAATTCATATCTCATTGAATGGAAAGCTAGGAATCCATTATATTTCAATCTATCGAAAAGTTTAGAAATTAAATCAAATATATTTTTTACAATATCTTCAACAATCACATTCTCAAGTGTTTGGCTGTCCAATAATAATGCCTCAAATTCTTGCTTTACTTTTGATTTTCTCTATGAAACCAAAGGAATGAAAGCTTCAGTGACTTTTGAATCTTTACTGACAACTGATACAAACATCTGGTCATCGTTAGGAAGGATGGTAGTTTTAGGAATCTCAGCAATGTTTTCTTCTTCGGAAGCATGTTCATTGATATTATCTGATTCTTAAGAATGAACCATAGGTAGAGATTCCTCAGAAGCAGTAGATATGTCTATTCTATATGAGGAAGATGGGAACATAGGTTCATCAAAACCCTTTTCTCTACCATGTCTATTGTTTTCAAAATGTATGTCAGAGTAGGAGGATAAAGGTATGTATAAGCGAGGAAGGGTTTATAGAGAAGATAATGGCATGAAGCCTCCACGTCCATGTGCTCCAACTTTATTCTCTTTTTCTTGCATTCCATAGGATGATGGGTTCTCAGATGCACTATGAAGATCAAATTCAAGCTTAGTATTCCCCTCTGGAACATACTCTCCCTCCCTTTCACTGGCTATTTGGGTGGACAGTTCATTATGAACTGAAGAGGCAACAAACTAATCAAATCCCTTCAGAGTGGCCTCTACGCTACCCCCCTTCTCGAGTAAGCTCTCATTAGAGAAAAGGCTATGGTCCTTGATGTGCCTTTCTACAATATTTTCCAAGCCAAGATGATTACCCTTTCGTGAAATACCACTTCTATGTTTTTTCTCAAAGGAGTTCTCCATGATTCTTTCTATCACAGAATTTGTTAGAGCCTTTAGCTTGGTCAGGGATAAATCAACCCAGAAATTAACATTCTCTACAATAACATCAAATTTTTTCCTTTAATACTATAAAAGAGAATGATTCATATCTTTAACAGAATCATGTCTCCAAAACACTTGTAAATCTTTAACAACATTCACTATCGAGGCATAAAAATCACCAGTATACAATGCATTGTTCTACAAAGATGGTGGCAGAAGACCGGAGCTTCTGGATCCCAAAAAGGCAACTGAAGTAGAAAGAAAAACAAACACAAATGAAAATGACATTTGCAACCATCCAGAGGGCTTCTCCTCCTCCTCTTCATCTTCATCATCATACATTGCCCACTCTTTCTCAAAAATGTTTAACGTCGATTTAAAGGAAGCACCACTAATGTTGCAGGGATTTTCTTCAGATTTATTGGTTGATCCTGTTTTCTTTTCTTCAACCTCGTGGATTTCTCTACAATCAATGGATAAACCTGCAGAACCCATTTGGTCTCCCAGGGACCCTATTTCCTCAATCTCTATGACTTCGTATATCCGCTCTCTAGTTCAAATTCCAAAACCCCATGCTCCCCACAAGCTAGTCCTATAACTTCCAATTCTAGGTCTCTTTCTGTATGATAATAGAGAAATTGAGGTCAGGGAGAGAGATAATTAGTCTTATGATTATAGGGTTGAAGGATTTTGGGCTCATCGCCAAGATTAGGAAACTGAGCTGGAAAGGCTAATGAATCACATTCCTCGCTTAATTTAAGGTTAGGTTTCTTTTCCTCGTAGGGATTGGAAACAACCCCAACTTCAAAAAGAACCTTGCAGGCTCTGCTTTTAGGCTACATCGAGCATTGAACCTTGTCCACCTCCATACAATCCACTGAAACTTCTTCATACTCTTCTCTAAGATGGGGGCTATATTCCACCATAGGCTCATATAGGGCCAAACTTTAAAACTCTCTGAGCTAATTGCAATAATAGGAATGGAAAGTCCCAAAAATGAAATTGATGAAAACTACTTCCAAAATAACTGAAGCCCCTGATTAATGAAACTTTTATGAGCAAATCGAAGTCCTATCTCGAGGAACAGTCTAAAGAAAATGAGATTTTTTTTCTCTTTTGTCAGCTTTTGATCTCCCAATAGAAGAAAATACAACTCCTTTTTAATTCGGTGTCTTGGATAAGGGTTATAAAACTCTTGAAGTGATCATTCATGAAGAATAGCTATAAGAAGATGCCACTGGTAGAAAAGTCGAGCAACTATGACTTGGTCTCATATATATATCCCATCCCTATCTTCTAAATAAGCCAACCTATCAAGGGTGGTTGAATAGGCTATTATTATTATTTCTCCCTGAAGAAAAGGTCTTGAATGTGTTGGTTAGGTAATAGGGCTGAGAGAATGCATTTAAGAATCCTCAGACGATTCATCCCTATAAGAAATCATACAATGAGAAAAATTCTATTACAACCTATTGCACATGGAACTTAGTTGGTATAAACCTATAATTTTTGTTTATATAGAGCAGATCTAAGATATAGAGACCAAGATCGTCTTTACAATTCCATATCTTATGATGTAATAAGGATTATAACATAAGATATGGAGACCAAAATCCTGTTTACATTTCCATATCTTATGCAGTAAGAAGGATCATCTGACCAAGAGGGAGTTGGTGCCTTGGTTTGATCAAGCCTCAAAAAAGAGAGGGATTTTGTGTCTTAGTAAATATGTCCTAGAAGAGCATATTAGAATTTCTAGACCCTCCTCTATTATCAGGTACATTTGTTTATTGAAGAATATTGCTTATTACATCCATATCTAGATTTTTGTTAAGGAGTCGTGTGTAGCCTATACAAGAATAACTAGGACTCATATCCAAATAATATCTCTGTGTGATCTAAGGAGACATGTTATGGCACCATTCTAAGGCTTCCTAATCCAGATTTGAAATAAATAGGTTAGGGAAGATCGGTCTACACTGGTTGTTAGATGATGAGGTTTAAAAGAAGTCAAAGAGTTACTCTACATATTACTAAATTTATAGGTGATTTAATTACAGTAATATGTGTCATACTAAGTTACAACATGATATCTGAGGTTATGTTATCGAAATGCTACAAGAGGTCGGAATATATTCTACTGAGATTGTTCATAATTTCACTGAATCAAAAGGAATACAACATGCTGAAGTTATGGTTATAAGTTAAATGATGTGATGGCTAAATTTTGAACAAAGAGTGATAACTCAAATAAGGGTATGTATGAATCAAACCACCCAGACCCTTCACTAGATGAAGTATATAATATATACTACAATTCTAATGAGTATGACATTACTCATTAAAAATATGTCTTACTAAGAGTCTTCATATTAAAACTTGTCTGATGGTGACAAGTCCAAGGATGTTTTGCTATATATGATTTATAAAATGAAAATACTATACCAAATTCTTATACTCATTACAATACTCAGATTTTGGTACAACTATAGCATAGCCTAGATAAATTATTGAACTGTTGTGTTAAAGATAGCATAGTAATATTTGAAGATTCCCTGGTCCATGATAGGATCCTCTCATGCATTTTCTATTATTGATTATGTCTATAATATTTTATGAGCAGCTCACCTCTAATATCGCTTCAGTCTCAAAGGGATTTTTTTATTGAACCCTCCCCACAAGTATAGCAAAAGACATTGTTGTTTATGGAAATGCATTACCAAAATCATGAAATGCTTAATTGCATTAATAAATTATCTTCAAACTTAATGGATATCATGCTGAGCATATTTCCAGATGGATACTTTGAGGGAAATCTAATCATATGAAATATTAAAGAACCATCTATGGAAATTAAAGCTTAGGATTGTGGTCTCCCTGAGTAAAGAGGGAGTAAGATTAGTTAAGAATTTTCTTTATGAAGATTTGGCATCCTAAATATGAAGAAGTTTGAGGATTGCTGCTAAGATCTCTACTAAGCTGTGTGGCTTCATACATACATCTATATATTGTTGAGTGGAGAAATGAGGCTCCTATTGATGAACTGGTCATCAATACCATCACAAAGATCTAGTGTTAATTTTCATAAAGTAGCCTGACACTATTCCCTGTATGAAGGGATATTTAGTTAAGACCATATAATTGCCTAAAAATAGGTGTACTAAAAATAGTACTGACCCCTTCTAGAAAATAGAGTCGCAAAAAGTTGAGTTGATCCTCCGAAAATATAGGAACCTCAAAACATCAAAATATATCCCTTGGCAACACTTACTATAAAATAAATGTTACTAAAATAGCACCACCTAGCATGTCATCCATCATCAAATTATCTACCTCCAAGGAACCTCAATATGTGCTATACGTTTCCATGCAAGCTTTGTAGAGTCTCGACTCTCCAGCTTTTCCATCTAAGCAAGTCTCTAGCTACAAAAGATTGCAGTACCACAAAACACCTCACCTGTCAAGCATTCTTCTGTTGGGACTATCCTATATTTGGCATCAGTGTTTGGTTGGAAATTATATCATATGGATGTAAATGTAATCTTCCTCAATGTTGTGAGAATTATACATTAATCAATTGAGAGGATTTTAGGTGCATGGACAAGACACCCATGTGTGCACATTAAATAAAACCCATTATAGGCTGAAGCAAGCACTTTGTGATTTCAATTACAATATTGATGAGTACATGTTACATTTGGGCTTAAAAAATTCTTCATATCCCATTCTTTATTATCAGATTGATAGATCTGATCTTCTTGTTTTGGTCCCAAGAAGCTCATTGCAGGATGCAAGGAAAAGTTGGCAAAGCCCAAGTAAGTGTAGTTGAGATTCTAAAGAGGTTTCAGATAATGCACTATAAACCATTAGCTACTCCTATGATACCTAAGTAAGTGTGTAGTTGAGATTATAAAGAGGTTTTAGATGATGCACTATAAACTATTAGCTACCCCTATGATACCTAATATGATTTTGAATCCTAATTTGGATTCAGATTTGGTAAATCCTTCAATGCATAAACAATGGATTGGAACTTTCATGCATACGGTTAATACCAGAGCTAATATATGTTTTCAGTAAGAATTTTGAGCCAACATATGGTTTAGTCCTGACAAAGTCACTAGGAAGCCACAAAACATGTGTTATGATACATAAAGGGAACAATCCATTATGGTAAGTTGACGCAATATGGGGTTGTTGATTCCTAATGGGAAATGGATTCTAGTGACATTAAAAGTTCTTCAAGTTGTTGCTTTTGTTTGGATTCATGAGAGATATCTTGGTTTAGATTCTAGAAAGAAGCAAACATTTGTCACATCGAGTTCACATAAGGCACAGTGCATGGTTACATAATAAAAATGAATTGTCATTTTGCCTTGAAATAGATGCATAGAGTATAGTTGAAAGGATCAGTTGGAGCACCCTGAATCTCTGCACTCCAATGAGAGTGAGTTTGTTGAATCCAGTTAGAAGAACACCAGCCCATGCAAGT
Source organism: Pinus taeda (assembly GCA_000404065.3). Classification (NCBI taxonomy): domain Eukaryota; kingdom Viridiplantae; phylum Streptophyta; class Pinopsida; order Pinales; family Pinaceae; genus Pinus; species Pinus taeda. The sequence continues at coordinate 19,011 of APFE031182691.1, forward strand.
ATATGGAACAACATGTTAAGATAAAATGTAGTTCCCAACTCTGCGATAAAAACATAAAGGGACAAGAAAATTACAAACAATGAATGAAGTGAATGAAGTAAATTGTTGTAAGATTGTTAACCCTTATTCAGTTAGGATTTGTGTGGACAGTTATTTATTGTTTAAACTTAGGAAACCGAACCAATGGTTTACCTATTGTATATAGTGCATATTTATATGTACTATGTACATTATTTTTCATACCATTCTTAATAATATTGTTGAATTCATTTCCCCACAAAAATCAATATTCTCTACATTAGTTGCAATTGGATCCATTTTCCAACAAAAATCACCATTCTCTGCATTAGTCGCAGTTGAATTAATTTTCCAACAAAAATCAATATTCTTTGCATTAGTTGCAACTGAATTCATTTTCCAACAAAAATCAATATTCTCATTAAAATACTGCATTAGTTGCAATTTCATTTTGACGCATGAAGTAAAATAAAATAAGATTACTACATCAAAAATCAAAATAAAAGAAGTTGACTTTGCAAAATCATTCTTCAAAATGCTAACCTTCAGGAATATCTGCAACAATGACACCCACTTCTGATAGGAACCATCAAGAGAAAATTTAGATTTCTTGGATATTCTTCCTTGTAGTGTTGTGTGAGATGCTTACCTGATGGACTAGTAGGTTCAGGGGTGAGAATAATCTCAATTCATATAGATGTTTGGTGGAGAGAAAAGATTCAGGACAAACCTGTCGCAAATCCAAAATTCGATGCAAGATATTGAATAATCTAGCCATTTATAGACATCATAAGAATGAGCCAGAGTAACTACTAAAAACACTAAAATGTTGAGCAACCCATATTATATTAGCATGAATTCTAAATTCTTGTGATTGAAAAAGTAATTAATCAGAATCAATCATCTCATTCGAGAGATTATTATTATTATTAAATACCTCTTATTTGAACCTAGCCCCTCCCTATAAATCAGACACCACTCAGACATAGCCAGAATTCTCGATATCAACCTCGATACCCAAATATATACGAAATAAAATTGTTAAATATTAGTAACTACATACACATTCTAGCATCCATGAATGCTATGGACACAATCACTGTAGGTCAAATATAACCTAAAATTTTTCTCCATCCTGGCTTCTGCTTCAATGATATTGCAGAAATAAAAGAAATTAAAAGGTAAGGAAATCACTTATGTTTAAACTTTAGAGTGCCTTTCTTACACCGTAGAAGGAATGATACATATAGTGAGATGTAAATTCTACCTCTCCCTCCATTATAACAAATTTCTACCTCTTAATTTAACCAAAGAGATTCTTAACCTCTTAACAATTCGAGGGGAAGAAAAATATTGACACTAAGAGATCTGGAAGCCTAAGGTTTAAGGGAATTCATAGAAATTTAAATCATATATTCGAATATAAAATACCTGCCCCATATGGCTACCAAAAACTCGTAAAAGTTGAAGCCCCACTAAAAAGGAACACGAATCTTCATTAAATGATGACACAAAAGGAGAATGGGCACCATTTGAATATATGCATTATGGATCTTATACATATCTAGGAAGACAATGAAATCTCCATGCTCATCACGAGAGCCAAGTTATTAGACATGTCTATCTATGAATGTTTCATAGTAACAATGCTATAAAAATTTGAAGAACAATAAAAGTGCAAATTGAGAAATCCACAACCCTAAAGGATTGAGATGAACAATTTTAAATCATACAATTGAATACAAAATAATAGGCATATATTTCCATAACAAACTCATATAATTGGAAATCGGACAAAAGAGGAACATAGATCTTTGTTATGGGGTTACCCGAAAGGAAATTGGGTACCATTTGAACATAAAATGTTTTCCTTGTGTGGTTATAAAAAGATCATAAAATTTGAAATCTAAAAACAAGCCAATGCATGCCTTCTTTATGGGATTACCCCAACGAAATTCACAAATAAAAACAATTAAAATGTAAGGAAAACACTTATGTTTAAACTTTAGAGTGCCTTTCTTAAACTGTAGAAGGAATGATAGATACAGTGAGCTGTAAAATCTACCAATCTCTCCATTATAACCAAATTCTACCTCTTAATGATTCGATGGGAAGAATAAATATGCACACTAAGAGAAGTGGAACCCTAAGGTTTAAGAGAATTCATATAATTTTAAATCATATATTCGAATATGAAATACCTGCCCCATATGGATATCAAAAACTCATAAATGTTGAAATCCCACTAAAAAGGAACATGAATCTTCATTAGATGATGACCCAAAAGAAGATTTGGTGCCATTTGAATATATGCATTGTGGATCTTATGCATCTCCAGGAAGACATTGAAATCACCATGCTCATAAAAAGAGACAAGTTATTAGACCTCTCTATTTATGAATGTTTCATATTAATAGCCCTATCACAATTCGAAGAGAACAATAAACATGGAATCTGCAACCCTAAAGCATTGAGATGCACAATTTTAAATCATACATTTGAATATAAAATGTCTGCCATATATTGCCATAAAAAACTCATATAGTTGGAAATCGGACTAAAGAGAAACACAAATCTTCATTATGGGGTTACCTGAAAGGAAATTGGGTATCATTTTAAGATAAAATGTTTTCCTTGTGTGGCTATTAAAAGGCTATAAAAGTTAAAATCCAATAGCTAAGCAACACATTCTTTGTTTATGGGATGACCCCAAAGAAATTCACAACCATTTGAACATAAAATGCTTGCCCTAGTAGCTATAAAACATCCATAGAAGTTAAAATCCGACAAAAAAGGAAAAAGTATCTTCTTTATTGGAAGAAATAAAAGAAAATTGGGTATTATTTAAATATATAACTCTTGCAATATGGCTATAAACAAAATCATTAAAATTGAAATCCAACTAAATACTATTAAATATTAATTAACAAGATATAACCAATGAGACCCATTTAAATCCTCATTAACAAGATTAAATCCTACCTGCTCCCCCAATCCAGATAGGGTGTTGAACATACTCGGGTAGCAGAAGTAGACTAGGGATGCCAGAAGCACTTGAGGTGTGGTTATGCTACATAGTGATCAGGGTTGGCTCAAAGCAGAGCTTCCTTCTACCCTGCACCTCTCGGATGTTGCCTCGGAGTGCTCAATGGTGGCTTGATGTGGAGCATTTTCATTGCAGAGTGCTCTTGTCATATTGCCTCTCGGCGTTCGTAGCACAGTGCATAGGGGTGGCTCGATTTGGAGAATTTTTGTTGGAAAGTGCTTAGGAGTGTCCTGATGTAGAGCTTCCTCTTGCCGTGTCACCTCTTGGATGCTGCATTGGAGTGATTAGGGGTGGCTCAATGTGGAGCATTTTCTAATGCTAGATGGAGAATAACAACCCGACACTTCTCAAGACCCTAGACCACACAGAATGGAAGACTTCAATTTGCATGGTATGCCTAAGCCAAATAGAGGGGGATAGGACAAAAGAATAAAATTTCAAGAAAAAGGGATTTGAAAAGTGCTAAAGACAAATAAAAGGAGTTCAAAAGAAATATATTTTGACAAAATTACCTCCTCATCAGTTTCGACAAAAGCATCTCGATCTTCGTATGCACTACACGCATTCGCCGATTGATTGTTTTCATTGTCTTCATCATCGTTTGTCCTTGGCCAAGTTATAGCTTTAAGTTGTTCTTGGACATCCTCTTCTTCCTCTGGGCTCGATTCTTCATTATATAGTCATTCTTCCTTGGAGGAAGCCAGGTCATCTTTTGAACTCCTACTACACTTGCCCTTTGCTTGGCTTTGCTTAGCTATGGAGGATAGATCCTGAGATCTGTATGGAAAGCCAGAGCGCAAATTGGAAACCCTTGAACCATGAAGGGTTTTAAAATTTAACTAACAAATAAAAATATTCCTTCGAAGCTTTTGTTGTTGTTCGAGTGAGACTGGGAGGAGAAGATTTTAGTAAAAGGGTGAAATGTTGTCACCACCCTTTTTATTGAACCAAAGTTGCGAAAAGATAGATGGAATACAAAATAATCGATATCATGTTTCATACAACAACCAGAGCCCAATCAACTGATGCTATATAGAGGATGAAGGGAAACTCAAGACATCCAAACGGCATGGTACACATTTAAGCAAGAAATTAGTAAGATAGCCAAATAAATTGTTTCAAATCAGTCGCACAAACCCATTGGACCTTTTTTCCCACAAACCTTCTCATAAATCGATGTTGGAACTATAAAACATTAAATTCATGGCTTAGACCAACATATAAGTGAGTTATGAGATAAACCCATTGTGGATTTCTCAAATATAATAGCAAATAACAAGGACCCTAGGGTGCATATTCATATAACATGGAAAAAGGGAAAAATGAATTCGCACTCACAATTAGTAATATAATTGCAATAGATAGAAAGAAAGATAAGTTTTCAAAAATCACATATGTACTCACCTGAGTTTGAAGCTCTGCCATAAAATTCAGAAGGAGATGTTACATCGAATTTAAAAAAATAAATGATCATCTTGGGGAATTATCAAGGAATTGTAAACATGTTCAAATTTCGAATCTACTGTGTGAAGGTCATGATAGAACTCACACCTATTTCTTCAATCTCAGCAAGATGTGCACTTTTGAGTCCTTGTTTTTCCTACATGATCTCCTACTCAAATATCCAAGTTTTAACTTAGGTTAAAAGAAACTCTATGTAGCGGCCTTGTTTTGACTAGCATGGTCACACTTGATTTCTTTTAATTTTTCTAGCCTTCTCACCATGGATTGGGAATTTTTCCTTCCTATTGCATTTTTTTTTTCACTTTCTGATGGAATTTGGGAGAGTGGGAATGGTTCTCGTGAAGGTTTATAAGCTCTGGCATTTTGTTGCTACGACTTCCTCGCACTTGGGTTGGGGTGAGTAGAGCCTCTTTAGTCCTTGTTGGTCCACTTTGGTAGGGAAATGGTTCTCATGTACGTGCATGTAATGATTTTAATGGAGGGTGTTATGAGATTAGTTTAAGAGAATATCTACAAAATGGAGAGGGTCATGACATCAATACAAGTATCTCCACGGGGTTGAGGGGTAGGGTATGGGTAGTCAAAGTAGATCTCCATGGGGATAAGGGATAGGGTATGGGTAGTCAAAGTCGTAGATTGTAATTAAGAGTACCACATATTACTTTAGGAAATCTTGATTACAAATATGTATATTTTATGGTGCAAATGTAACAATGCTTTGTAATTCTTTTGTAACGCATGAAAATGGTTAAGTTTTGAGTGCTTTTTAGAGATATGCTTGTGTATGTAATGGTGGAGTAAATGATTTATGGTGGGGGGATGAGTTTGAACCCCAACAATCACAAGCAAGGAGATAAATTTAGGAAGGTTGGTTCTGTGGGTCAATGAGCATTGGGCCATTTAATTTGTTTTGACATACATTTATATTTTGGATTGAAATGTTTTATATGAACACAAGAAAGTGGCGATTATTTGATTTGAGACATTGCAATGTGGTAGAAGCATCTCAAAAGTTATGGAAGCACCCCTTTGGCTCAACGATCACAACTAAATGGAATTTGTTCTATTAAAGTCACTTGAGACGTAGACATAGCCCCATCTTCAATAAGTAACCCCCTCACATGGGGGAATAATTGCACACTATACTCACATCCACTCTCTCTACTTCCCACCTCCTCCTCCAGGGATGGGGCCAAATAATCTTGTCTCTATCACTTCTGATGACTAATTATGGTAACTAGTGTCTTGTTAGTTCTTTTTGTTTTTTGGCATGTAAGGCCTATAAGGCCATGGGTCTCCCAGTTGGGTATTTTTATTTTTGTAAGTGCCATTGTAATAACATTGGTCAAAAAAACCTGGTCGGGGTGAGGACACATGCATTTGATACCCTTGTACATACTTTTTGATTAATGAAAAATCTTCGACCTACAAAAGAAAATAACACATTATACTCACACACAATGCAATAAGTAGCCTTGGATGGCTCTAACAATCATAGTTGAATGTATATTATGTTAACTAATTTAACAAAAATAACATGCCTTCGATAGTGGTAACTAGACTTACACTCCATTTACTATGTTAAACAATCAAGTGAGGCTTTAATAATTGTAGCCAAACATACAAGTCATTGATCAAGTTAACCAATGTAACACACCTTCAATAGTGATAACCAAAATGTACATGTTACTATCCAAGTGACCATTTTGTGATGCTTGTAACATGTGCAATTGAACATAAATTTTGTTGATGGGGTTGACCTATCTAACATATCTCCCACAATTATAGTCAAACATGCATGTTGATTCGGTTAATCTCCTAGATAATGTTAATAAAAAATACATGTTAATATCCAACCTAACATGTCACTAATAGTGACAATGGAATGTGAATGTCAATGAATAAGCTAATTGACCTGATATGTTGTTCACTGAGATGATTAACACATAACTCACTAAGCTGACCAAGTAAACAAGTCGCTGGTTTTGTCATTGAACTAACATGCCTTTAATAGACACAACTAAATGTGCATGACATTAAACTAGTAAACCTTCATAACATGCCTTTAATAGC
>APFE031182695.1:0-48309 GCA_000404065.3 Pinus taeda
AGGGAGAAGGTAACTGGACCTAGATGAACAGTCGGAGCCACCACACCAAACGAAAAAGGAGCTGCTTTTAAGGTCCGGACCGGGTGGTTATCCCCCAATGTTGTTGCAGCGATTTTCGAGGCATCAACATTTTTGGCGCTAGAAGGAGGGCCTGAGATTATTGTAACAATGGGCTAGCCACGTAATTATGATATAAAATATTCTAGAAGAGTCTATATTGTAACTCTAATTAAGATTTGATGTAGTCAAACTTAACCACTAGTAGGCTATCGAGTTGTGTTATAATCGGGCCACTAAGAGGAAGAGGCATTCCATTCTTTCGAGAGAATTTTGTTCCATAACTGAGCAAAGATAGCCAAGAGAGATAGGAAGTAGATCACAAACAAAGGATTTGTGCACTATAGAATCCCATGGGCCACATGAATTACTTCTTTATATCTTCGATCATATTTTCATACAAAAAAAAGAGAGCAAAGCAACCTCACCTCCTAGTTTGGTTTTCTCCCAAAAGGGTTTCCCAGAGAGCATATATTGTGTCTTATGTGTGTGTTTGTGAACTTATTTTGTCATCTTCTACTTTATGCATAATTTCCATTCGCATGAATGCATTAATTACAGTTAAATATACAGCTCTTAATTTTTTTTTTAATTGTAATAGTGTAGAATCTCATATTTTTAATATAATATTATCAAATTTGTTGTGACGAACTATTCAGTGGAATATCCACAGTAGTTTACAAATCAGTTAAGTTTTTGGATGTTTATGGTTTCGATTATTTCTCAATAATAAAAAGGCATCTGATCTTCATTGTAACACAATTCAAAAGGCATGTAGTAGTCACATCTCTTCTAAGAAATAAGATACTATCACCCGAGCTAGTTTATTTTCATTCTTCTTGTAAACAGTTTTCAGTGTTTGTTATTAATTAATTGAAGTTGGGTTTTCATTGTAGCTCTGTGTTTTTGTTCAAATTTGTATTTCATTTCATTCCTGCATAAATTTGGATCAATAATATCAAATAATCCTCTCAATTTTCAATATTCATCTAGTAGATGCATCTATAGAAATGTTTGCTACTAAGAAACCATCATTGATATATACATTCTTATTCTCTTTTTATTTGGTTAGGTGGGTGGGACTACCCATGGGTTTTGAACCAATGACATTAACATCAAGGAGTGTCTTAACAATACACCCAATCATTGCATATTCAAATCCATGTGGGCTAATATATCCATTCTTATTCAGTGAAGAAAAGACATTAATTTTTAAATCTCTTTCTTAAGGAGTAGTGAATGTTGAAATGATAAACTCAAATTCAATTGAGAAAAATACATTATATATTCTCCTCATGCCATAATTTTGTAAAGGATGATCAAATATTCAACTCAATTTTCATTATTGTTCCTCTAGTAAAATAAGGTGAACCATTTGTACATACATCTATGTAACAATGTGTTATTAAAGATTCATCATCAATAGATGCATTTTAATTAAATGATATATACTAACTTAGATTTTTTTGTGAAGAAAAATGCATGTTTTACCTTTTTCTTTTTTTGCTGGAATGGAAGATGAAAACGTTGAAATGATAAAGGACTTTGAATCAATTGTACAAGGTACAATTTCCTTAATATATACATTATAATGCTATTATTTTCAAGGGTTTTTTTAGTGACATATAGTATATAATATTTCATCTAATAACAAACATTTTTTTATGTAGTGGAATGAAAAAAAAAAAAAAAAAAAAATAATTATATTTTAGAACTAGAAGATTGGTCGTCTATGATTCTACTTAAAAAAATACAAAGTTGATTTGAAAGTGAAGTTTCACCCAAAAATATATGAATTTCTCCTAATAGTGAAATGCATATTTGGAATTTTAATTTGGACTTACAAGGAGAAGAGATTTGTGCCCCACTCAAATAAGCAATGTTTAAAAAATATTCACTTGCATGGAGCAATGTATTGTTTTATTTTGGTAAAAGTCAATTTAAAAAGGATTTGAGGGCCAATTACTTGATATGCTTTGGGGTGGAAGAATAATAAATATGATGCAAAAAATATCATATTGGTTTACAAATTGTTTCTTGTAAGAAAAAATAAAGTGTATAGTGGCACCAATTGGTTCAAAGGACAATTAGTTAATGGAATTTTGAGGAAAAAAATTCGTTGTGGGTAATGAAAATAAGGATGATTTTAATGTGGTAAATATTTTTAAGTCTATAAGATAAATTATTGTAAACCATTTTTTTATAGAATAAATAGTTGCTTTGATCAACCTTATCCATGGTTGATGCTTTCATAATTATTTTTTTTTATTTTGTTAGAAAACTTGATTTTATGATATGCTTGATATCAATCATGTTATCACCTTGTTGAACCAAAAAAAATTCATGGAAAATCTCATTCAAAATGGAGCCTTCTCTTCAAAAAATTTATACTTAGCCAATTTTCATATCTTCTTAAACCAATTGTAAATGTCTAAAAGCTTTGCCTTCCTTTCTTAGTTCGAACTTTGTTTTCCTCTTGATTCCCCAATTGGGCCTAATTTTGAATCAGACCCACTTTTTCCCAATCCCTTTCATGGTTTTCGTGTAGGTTTTAACCCTAGACAATGAATGGTTGCAAACATATTCTTAATAATAACATAGATATTTTATCCTGGAAAGCCAAAATTAGGAAAATCAACAAGATTTTTCAATATATATTATTCCTTTTAGTATTACTATATATATATATATATATATATATATAAAATAATATTAATATAATATATATATATATATATATATTGCATTATCCATGAACCACCAATCCATTTACCTTTGATTATAATACAATCTTAGTTCCTTAGTTGAAACTACAAAACCATAGGAAAAAACGTCATGTGCCACAAAACCACTTTTAGAAAAAATCGAGGACATTCCCCTCGAACCCCTGCACAAAGGCGCTTCTACCCTCCTATGACCCCCCCACTAAACATCGTGCATTTCTACAACACGTGGGGATAGTCATGCAAAGAATATAATAGATACCCAACACTCTCTCACTTGTTGTTCTCTTTGCATGTAGGAGGGTGTAGAAGTGAATGATCAACAATCTAGGGAAATAGTACCCATGGTTTATCTACACCAAGATACCTTCTCAATGCTCACATATTTTCTTAAGGAATCTACAACATTCTTTAAAGTATCCACTTTTTCTAGAAGAACCTTCTTGTCTTCAATCATATCGCTCACGAAGTGATACTAAACATCAATATGCTTTGTCTTTGAATGATAAGTTGGGTTATTTGCCAAGAAGATTGAATTTTGACTGTCATAATTTATCCTTAGAGCGTGTTGTACTAACCCAATACCTAAACACAATCTCTATCACCATATCGCTTCCTTGCTTACATGAGTGGCTACCATGTATTCAGCTTCTAAAGTTGAGAGTGCAACTACAAATTATATTTTACTCATCCAACTAAATTATCCTCCAAATAGTTTAAACACATACCCACTTGTAGATCTTCTACGGTCAATATCCCCAACCCAGTCATACATCAACAAATCCATGTATTTCCAACAATCTATAAAATCTAGGAGATCGTTGGAAGCGGAATCCATCGCCATTAGTGCCATGCACATACCTAAAAACCCTCTTTATTGTTTCCAAAGTCTCCTTCTCTAGTTTTTACATATACCTACTCAATACTCTCAATGCATATGCAATGTCTGGTCTAGTATAGACAATTGCATACATCAAGCTTCCAATTGCACTAGAATATGGAACATGGGCTATGTCCTCTTCCTCTTCCAAAGTCTTGGGACAACAATCTGCTAATAAATTTACACCTACATTAATAGGCACCTTTATTGGTTTATATTTCTACATAATAAAACTATGCAATATCTTCTCTATATACTTCCTTTGACTTAACAAAGTTTCATGTTTGTTCAATCTCTTTTAATTTCCATGCCCAAGATAAAATCAGTAGCACCAAGGACTCTCATGTAAAATTTAGAGGACAATTGATTTTTCACTTCCTGGATGATTTCTCTATCATTTCCAATCAAAAAAATATCATCCACATAAAATACCAAATGAATAACATGATCACCAACTAATTTGAAGTAATTGCATGGATCTACTTTACTCCTTTTGATGCCAAGTCCTAGTATATAAGTATCAAATTTTTGATACCAGATTTTTGGTGATTGCTTTAATACATACAAGGACATTTTTTATACTACATACTAGCTCTTTCTTTCCTTTCATAGCAAATAATTTTGGTCTCCTCATGTAGATTTATTCTTCTATATCCCCATGTAGGAATGTTGTCTTCATGTGCATCTATTCTGCTTCAAGATCAAAAGTAGTAGAAACATATTAAAGAAATCTAATAGAAGTTAACTTGGAAACGGTAGAAAAATTATTACCAAAGTCAATTCCCTGTGTTTGGGAATAACCCTTTGCTATCAAACAAGATTTATATTTCTCTGCTCTTCCTTCTACATTCAACTTATTCTTAAACACTCATTTGCTACCAATGGGATTTCTTCCAACTTGAAACTCCACTAAATCCCAAGCCATGATTCTTGTCCAAGGCTCCCATTTCTTCAACTATATCCATTTACCGTAGTTTTCCATCCTCTAAATCCACTACTTGCCTAACAGTTCTATGATCATTATTAGTAATAAACAAAGCAAATTTTGAATGGAAATCAAGTGGAGTAAACTTTTCTATTTTCCTTCTTTATCGAACTAATCTCCTCAATGTCGGAGCTTGTGGTTCTTCTTATTATAATTCTTGTTCTTCTATAGAGTCTAATTAATCATCCTTCAATTCAAACTCTATATTTTATTGTCGTTTCTACCATGGTGGGACTTCATGATTAATAGCGTCTTTAAATCTCACATCTCAAATTTACACTACCTTCTTAGTTTCTAGGTTCTAAATTTTATAACCTTTCAAACCATTTTTTTATCTAATAAAGATACACTTTTAAACTTTCTTATCAAGCTTACTCCTATTCTCCTTTGGAACATCTATATAAGCATCACAGCCAAATACCCTAAGATGTTTAAGAGAATGTTTCTTACTATTCCATACCTCATGTGGAGCCTTATTGTCCAACATTTATGAGGGTTATCTATTTACTAGATAACATGCAGTGTCCACTACCTTTACCCAGAATTCCTATCCTAACTTGGCACCACCAAATATGCTCCTTGCTTGATCCATCTACATGATGTTCATCCTTTCTAGGACTCCATTTTTCTGAGGTGCATATGGAGTAGTCTACTGCGTTTCTTATCGCAATTCTTACAAAATTCTTCAAATTCATTCCCACATAATTCTCCACCATTATCTGTCCTTAACACCTTAATTTTCTTCTATGTTTGATTTTCCACAAGATCCTTAAACTCTACTTGTCGAAGACTTCCTATTTCTTCCCAAGGAAATAAATCCATGTATTCCTCGGGAAGTCATCTATAAATGATACATAGTACAAAAATTTACTCAATGATGGAATGGACACAGGTCCAAATGCATTATTGTGCACCAACTATAATATTCCCTATAGACTCATAGAACTACAGGGGAATTTTAACCGATTCTGCTTCCCATATAAACAATGTTCACAAAAATCAAATCCAAACAAAAATTAGATATACCTTCTACCATGCATGAATTTGTAGTACTCAAAGGCCCTTCTCTCCATTATGTCCTATTCTTTGATGCCACGGCATAGGTTTTTCTCCAAAAGATGCAAGAGTTTTTCCTTCTTCTTCTCCACTCTCAGGAATAATGAAATTTTCATACCCATCATCAATAGTGCCTCCCAATAGATTATACATAGTTTCAATATGAACTCCCATCATCAATAAAATTGCTCCACAAACGATCCTATAGATATCCTTTCCAAACACTATCTTTACACCTACATACTCATATTTCTTACAGAAATCAAATTTCTTGCTAATCCTGGGATGTGCAAAACAATAGGGAGTGTTATAATCCATCCACCCATGAGCTTCAACTTTACTTTTCCTTGTCATACGATTTTTGTTTTCGAGTTATCTCCTAAGAAAACATCACCACCATAAAATCTTCCATACTCACAAAACCAATCCATGTGAGGAGTCATATGAAATGAGGCACCTAATTTGACCAACCATGCCTCATGATCTACATGTTTACTTGAAGAAGGAAAATACACTTGTCCTCCTTCATTTGTGGAGGTTTTTGCTTTTGTAGAATCAACATCTTCAAATCCCTTCCCTTTCTCGAGAATTTTAGATCTGCAATGTTTCTTGTAATGCCATTATTTTCCACATCTCCAACATATTTTTATGAACTTTCCTAGATATTTAGAGCTTCCTCTAGATTTAGATCTCCCAATCGAGAACTTATTTTTATTTCTATTCTGGGATCATCCCCTTACATATAGGGAATATTCTTTCTAGATTTCCGTGTTTTTCCATCTGATCTCTTTTGATAATAGAGATGATACTATTTCATTGAACTTTAAAGTAGTTGCATTATGACCAATGGCAACAAATAAAATGGCCCACAAATATAGTAGAGAACATAAGAAGTTGATACATGTATATTCATTTGAAATCTTAATATCAATAGATAATAGCTAACTTACCCTAGTATGGAAGACATTGAGATGCTATGGAATTGAATCTCCATCCTTCATACTCAAGTTATACAACCTCTTCCACAAGAACATTTTGTTTACTAGGGTCTTGGATTGATACAAATCCCCTAGCTTGTCTCACAAAGCCTTTCTTGTAGATTCTCCTAAAATATGCATTAATACTGAATCTGAGAGACATAATCATGATATTATGTCTTCCTTTCAATCCAATTTGGTCCAATCTTCCATTGGCATCCCATTGGTGCAGTGTCGAAGCCACAATGATCCACAGATCATTGTCTACCAACAAATATTCCATTTTGAGCTTTCACAACTCAAATATTTTCCCATTGAATTTCTTTGTATCTATATTTGAGATGCTCGTCATTTCCTTTCACCAAAAGAATCACTTCCACAAATCTCCCACTATAATAGAGTTTACCATAGGCCCAAGCCAAACCCCTTAGCCACAAAGGTATCCACTTGAATCCAAAACTGTTATGGTACCAAATGTAGGTTTTAACCCTATACAATAAATTGTTGCAAACATATTATTAATAAAACAAAAAATCTGTAATGACAAACACGCACACACACTAACACAAAGATTTTATCATGGAAACTGAAAACCAAGAAGAACAACTAAATTATTCAATATATATTCTTCTATTTAGCATTTACCAATACTATATATATATATATATATATATATATATATTATATATATATATATATTATATATATATCATGTAATCCATTTACCATATATTAGAATACAAACTTAGTTCCTTTACTAAAGCTACAAAGCCACCATGCACCATAAAACTGCTTTTAGAAAAGAAAAAAATGTGTCAAAAACTGCTAAAAGCAACAACAAAAACCAACCAAAAAAAATTGAGAGCATTGCCCCTAAACCCCAATACACGGGGGATTTTCCCCCTTGTGACCCCCCATTGCATATCACACATTTCATGTAATGGGATATTAAGAGCTTAGGAGTTTTTCAATTCTGCAACTTTTCATGTAGAAGCAATTTTATGATAATGAAAGATGTATTTAGTTAATACATTGTTGTTCCTTCAGGGATCTAAGCTTCCTTGGGTTAGGACCCACCCCAACTTCTCAAGACCCCTTATGTATTATTGTCTTCTATGCACTTGTTCATTTTAAGCAAAATTATTTCTAAATATTGTTTTTATGTAGGGTTAATTAGTTTGGTTTTGAACAGTTTCTTCTTGCATAGTAGTTGATCCATGTATGATAGCTTCAGCAATGATTATCTTGCTTATATAACATATCTTTCCATGCATTGAGTTCACTTTGGTTGCTTATATTTAATTGTTGTTTATCATTACTGTGTGTTGTCATTGTACAGTCTCATGTTTTGCAAAGCTATAAGACACTCTACAATTACCCATTCTGAATAAATCCTTCTTCCATTGACATGATGACATAGACATAATTTCTTTATCATTCCCTAGCATCCATTAGTCTCCCTCTACTTTCAAACTATGTCCTTAGCATATTTTCCTACTTGCTAGATTGTCTCTTGTAGCAAAATACAGACTCTTGTAGTAGTTTTCATTTTGCATCCAAAACTCATCCAAAATTGTATCCAACTCATGTTTAACCTTCTTTAGTGTGTTACAACATCCCTCAAACCCTAAAGGTGAAATTTAGAAGCCAAGAGACCAATTAGATTCTTTGACATAGCTTGCTATATTGAATTGTCTTTTTCTTACAAAATTAGGATTTGGTTTTTACATGCTTTATTTCAGTTATGAGTTTCCTCTCTTCGCACAATAGAATAGATATGATTTTATTCATCATAGTTAAATATTTGTCTTCCTTTTCATGTAGATAGCAAAGATCTTCTTATTTCCTTTCTTTTCCTACAATTCTAAATTTTCCCTATATCATAGAGCACTTACTATGGTCTATGAGTAACTAGACCTCATCTCAGTTATTTCACCCATATAAAAGTCAGCACAAGAAAAGGATAAGTACATATTTCACACATAGTGTCAAACCATCTTATGTTTGTACAAACCCCAAGTTGACAATTAAAGTTGAGACCCTTAGGAGTTGCAGTATTATTGTTGCAATACTGAGGGCCATCAACTAACCCTTATGAATTTTGAAAGAGTGGCATGTTAAGGTTTATGGTCATTACCCAAGTCAATTAAAGGGAATAGTGTGTTTTTTTTCATTGTGTTGGACCCGCCAACATGTTAGGGGATCTCCCCAGTAAGAAGTCCTAATTAGAACTCAGACCATTTGGTGTAGGAGTCCCAACAGTGGGTCATATGGTAATGCCTTGATCGTGATTTCTCACAAAGGAAAGTAAGATAACTCTGTTGATAGCAAGGGTGTGACATATGCAGCGAGCCAAGGAAGATAAATGAGAGATTCTAACATAGGGGTTGAAATGAGTGCGCCCCTTGTAAACCTGTGATAGCATGGAGTTAAAAATGGAACACATGAGCAAAGATGGATCACAACATGGAAGGCAAGTTAGCTAGCAAATCCAAAGTGATGGTTAAACCAACAACATATTTTAGAAAGATTCATACATACGTACACAGAAAAATATACAGCATGCGTAAGCAAACAGATACATATATCATTTAGAGTAAACCAGATAGCATAGAATACAATACAACATATGCATGAAACGTGTTGGCTCTTGTTATATTAACAAGTGTATGTTCCATTCATACAATACATCCATGTCCAACCACTAGTTCCGTAAACGGAATGTTACAGCCACAACCGCCTGCTCCTCCAAAGAGATGTACTAGCTCTACATAGTGGAGAAGTCAAGGCTCGTTACAATAATGTCCAAGCTCTCTCCAAGATAGTCTTATCAGAAACTTAGCTGACCAAAAGCCTATACAATGAGTTATGAGGGACTATTTATAGCAAAGGGTGGGGTGACCCTTGATATTCCCCTTTGTGACGGTGCATTTACCCTCATGACTCTTCATCTACTCTATGATTGTTACATCCAACTATCGACACTTGAACTTACACTTGACAAGACATTACATTATAATGCACATGTACCCATATGAGACAAAATGGCTTGAGCAAGCCATGCTAGACATCACTACGACTCGGACAACTATTGGAAGACCAACTCTTTGACATCTTCATTGTGGTTGACAGTAGCGTACTGATGCCAAGACCGGTAGTTCTTGATGATGTTTGTGTGTTGCAAGGTGACATCTTTCTAGAACCTAACTCTTGCCTGCATAACATCCGGGTACACTACTCGGGCTCCTCTATCCAACTCGTCTGAAAGCATGTGCATCATTGTCTTCAATGCAGTCGGACCAACAACATACTTGTGCATGATGTCTGCACTAATGGGCAAGTCTGGGCTGGTGGCAATGCGCATCAAATCATCAAAGTACGAGTCAAGCTCTAGTCAGACCTATGCCTTTGTCTTCGCTTGGGTGAGAGTCCTAATAGATGGGATCGCATGTGCGCACACCACAACATCCATACTCTTGAATACACATGCATGTGAAGCTTGTATACTAGTGATGAGCTGTGGGAGCTCTTCATAGTTTTGCATCTAACTCCGGATATGTGCCTTCAACTCGACCGCTCTGGGCTTCATCATCTTAGGCAAGTGAAGCGAGGCTCCCTTGTATCTCATTGTCCATGTTTGCATGTAATCAACAGCAGCATGCACGTTCGCCAAGACACATTCTTTTCTAACACATTACTAATGCCATCCGTTGAGATGGACAACTACCTTTTGCACAGTACCAAACTTGGAATATAACGCCTGCATGACTATGTCAAGGGAAAACACTTCATATAGTATTTCCTTCTTCAGTTCTGCTTGGGTGGATGTTGTAACCAACTCTCCTCCTTGCTTGGTTGTCTATAGTTCCTTATTCATTCGCTCATTCTCAGCTATCAGAGAGCGAATGCTTGAGCTAGTGGCTTCGGCATATGCTCTGGTAGCATCAGCCAAGGCTGTTGGATGTTTTCACACGTCAGACATGATAACTCATTCCTCAACTTGAGCAGGAGATGTATGATCATTCGGAGTGGACACTCAGCGAAACTGCACAACTCTATGTTGAGACTCGTCGAATGTGATGTTGTGCATCTCTCCTTTCAGCTGATCTCCAAGGATCTCAGTGCCTCCTTGGTCGCTTGAGACTTGCTCATCTTCTGGATGTGGTGAAGCAAGTAAGTTGACCTCTTGGTGATGAGGCATGAGGTTGATGTCTTGTTCCAATTCCTGTTGCTCCATATGCATATCCAACTGTTCAAGTTCTTGCTCTATCTCACGAACGAAGTCTTGCTTTTACAGTGGTTCAACCTACCTTCCTAATGCCAATTGTTTTGATGAGTCCACTACCTATACAGGCATTGTTTCATCCATCTGCAAATGTTGCACCCGCTATTGTACTTCTTGTTGTTGCGCTTCCCCCTCCTATTTGCACAACTCTTGTTCCTTCTGGAGTTTCTCCTTCAACTCATGCAACTCCTTCTCCGTCAATTCCATCCTTCATTTCTCCCTCTTCCTTTGCGTGATTTGCTTATCGCGTTGTTGCCTCTTCGCCTCTATAGCCATAGCTTCTTCTCTACAAATGGATCTGCTCAGAACTTGCAGCTTTGCTCTTCCTCCATGCGATCGAGAATCTTTATCTTTCCCATGTCGTGTAGTAGTATGTTCACCTCTATTGTTGTTGCTGCTTCTGGTGCCCTCCGGGATGCTACTTCATGTTTCTTTGCTAACCACTCCACAGCAAAGCCGACCTCTTCACTGGGTCTAGAGAAACTGTAGAAATATCTCCATGGTTTCTCCTCCACCCAATGAATGCCCCATGGATCTAGTTAATTGTACTCTCGTGAAGTGATCTTTCACAAGACAATATGGGTCATATGGATTATAACTTCAAAGGTCCAATGGATACTTCTTCATATTCTCTGATTCGACATCTGCATGCTTGAAGCTTCGGATCTCATATAAACCAATCTGTAGCGAAAGAGCGGGCCAAGGTGACTTCTTCTTCCAGTGCAGCCTAGTTGTCAATCCTACCGACATGTGATATGCTACTTCATGCATAATGAGCACGTCCAATGAAAAATTTGGTAGAACATGCGAAGGCTTCTCCATGCTATACATCTGTATGAAATTGTCAGGCGGTGAGGCTTACCAATCAACTATGTCTATCAGTGCCTCCATTGCTGCCTTCGACATGCAGGGTGGATCTTGTACGAATATCATCTTGTAAACCGGAGTGAGAAAATGATCGGACAGTCTTGTGATAACTCCTCTAAAGCTATATTCAGACAACATCTTACAATAAGTGTTCACAACAGTATCCGTTGGTGACCATGCCCACTTCAAGCCCAGGAACTCTTATCGGGCACAGACTGCATCCAAGATGTAGGCAGACATGTAGATTTCTTCTTGCATACCTTTGGGCGATTGTCAAGCCCTCATTACTTGTTCCTTCAGCTGATGAGTCAACATTCTGGACTAGTTGCATGGTTTTCCCTCTTTGGCCAGTTGATCCAACGTGATCACCCAACTCTGTGGGAAGGTTTCCGTGTTTTCTTGGCCATACAGTCAACATGCGAAAATGACCAAGTATTGATACGCCTTTCGTAGTATCTTCGTCTTGTAGATCTGTCTTGGCTTGATGGGGCCTGACCCAGGTTCAGAAGTGTTTTAGCCAAACAAATGCCGCACTACCGGCCCTTTTGGCAACAGTCCACGAAGCGCGGACTGAAGTCTCACTCGAGGTAGCAAGGGAGGGTGTTGGAACTAGTTTTCTGCACCCAAGGGATGTCTTGATGAGGACTGGAAGGGTTGCGAACCAATCTGCGCACTCGTACTACTCTACTTAGCTCATCTGGCCTTCGCGAAGCTCGGTGGTGAGGCACTTCTTAGATTCTTATTATTAATGTGCTTATTATAGATCAGATCTAATTCTTACGGTCTTGAAGTAAGCATGGAATAGTTATAACTAGTGCGCACACCCTTAAATCTTTATAAAGTCAGAACATAAGCATAAACATATAGAACTGTGATAAACACTCAATGATTCAGAAACACTTATCTTTATTCAAGTCTTGTTCATTACAACCAGATCCGCCCTGCGCACTCAGCTGTAGGGGTCCGCGCACATAGCTGCGGACTCTACCGGGCCTCTGCGCACATAGCTGCAAAGCCTACTCTACTACTATCACCCCTGACTCGGACTTACAGACTCAGATCAAATTCAAAAACCCATACGCTTCCGTTCTTACAAGCATTACCAAAAAATTGATTTCTAACCTTAGAGCCCTGCTCTATTTATACATTCTCATGGTCTGCGGACCATGGGTAGGCCAACTCGCTTCCTATTATTTTACATTATTCTTGGGCGGATAACCCTTTGACTTGACTCATTGCAATTCATGCTTTGCACACTTCGCAGAACCTTTATCATACTTTTACCCCAAAATTGTGGACTTTAAGCCCCAAAACCGTTACGCGGGGGATCCGCTGCCCAACATGCCCCCAACGCAATCATCATGACTTGTCCCGAGTCACTCAGCTGGTGCAACAATCTTCGTGCGGATGTCATCCAGCAGCTTCTGCACTTCGCTTACGCTCGCAACAAATTCTCCTACCATCTGTTGTACTAGTTGAACGTGAGACACCGATGCATCAATATCAGTTTCAGTTGCTTGTCCGGGTTCATATACTGCCTGCATGTATGCCAACTTTCTCTCAATGTTGGCAGAGACCGCGAATGCCTCATCAAGCCAAGGCTGGATACGTTTTAAGCATTGCTTCCTTCTGTTGAGCAGCGTCAACTTGTGCCTTGAGAACCTAGGCCTCCCTCATCTTTTCCAATCGTTGCGTAATAGCAATCGTCTGCGTGGTCCCCTTGACATTATCATAGGTTTGTTGCAACTCCCGTGCTTCTGTCTCTAACCATTGTAAGGTTGGGTCTTCCTGTAGTGAAGTGACCGTGAAAAGTGACTGATCCAAAAAGCTGGTGCACTCCTGCATGGCACATGCTATTGTTTCCCGCCCTGATTGAATACTGACTTTCCACTGCTCTCTGACCTCCGATGGTGTGGAGGGCTGCAATTTCAGTTTCAGGTTTGTGATCTGCAAGCTGAGGTCCAACTAGATCCTTGCTGCTTCATCCTTCGCTTCGCGGAACCCACTGGCCAGCTTGTGGATCCATATGCCTACAAGTAAATCTGCCGCAATCTCAAGCTCAAGGGTGTGACAACACGCTTCCTCCACAATTTGTTCCAACCATCAATTTTGTGCTACTGCGTCATCACGTTGGAGGCTCAACTTCTCGATGTTAATTCGTTGCTAACTGAGTATCTATACCGCGCATCCTTCCCTAGCGCGAAGCTCTGTCGTTGCGCCATCCTGTAGCTAATACAAGACTTCTCGTGGGAGGGTAGCCAAATTTAATCCAAGTCCTGTAAGCCGACCTACTATAGCTCTATGCACCACATCGTCTGTTGTCAATGCCTCTGCCAAGAGTGCAATAGTATTAGCCATTTTGGCCTGTAGTAGCTGCCCAGTTGCTGACATACCCGTACCTCCATAGGTAGTGACTCCTCCCGACTGTGGGGCTCGTGCTTCAAGTTCCTGTAATTGCTCCCTTAGTGCCCCCAACACAGTCTGTTGCTCTGTCATGGCCTCATCGAGCACCTCCTTGGTGACTTCGCGAACTATATCCCTAATGTCACATAGGTCACCCTCGGTCAATGTGATAGGTTCCCCATCCAACTTGGATGCCTTGGCCTTCTTCCGTGACCTTGACCGTTCTGTCGCATGCGGTCGTTTTAAGGGTGAACATGTAGGGGTTGGCACTACACCTTTCGTCACTATATCCACTTCCGGTTCTGTGGTCACATTCAGGCCACTTTCATCCTTTGTTGTAGCAACCACTCCTGTTGTTGCCTTGTCTGTGGAAGCTTTCGCTGCCGCCCGGGACACCCGCACTTCCTCGGGGAGCTGTTCGTTCCACTTCTACTGTGCTAAGAACTTGGCCACATCCTTCTATTTTTGGATTGCGGTCTCATCGCACCCTACCTCATCTGGTCTGCGCCACTCCAGTGGCTCGGTATCGAGCATTGCGAAAACAGTGTCGTCGAATGCAATGAAGGGAAGCGTGGTCCACGTCTGCTCTGAATCCTTACGCGCCCAGATATATACATGGTGCATATACGCCTTAAAATCGGCCACGTTCTTCACACCGTCATAAACTTCGGCACATAGACGGGGTTGCTAGTTGATCCACTATCATTTCTTCGCATCCATCAGTGTCCAGAAAATATTGACTTCTCAAATTCTTGTGGCATCCTTCGTCGCCCACAGCGACGCATATTTTGCAGCCTCTAGCCAATCCTGGTCCAAGGAAGGACACTGACTATCTTCAAGTAACTCACCTGTAACCAATAGGATGGATAAGAGAAACCATGCATAGTGAAAGGTCTTACCCTACACCTGAGCCTCTCTGCAGTTGGTCAGGAATTCGTCGCGGAAGAACTGCGCCTAATTGAACCGCGCCCCTTCTGCACATTGCTCATTAATGTGATTTTAGCGGTCGATCCAGTCACCCCTGTGTCTTAATTTCCTGTCGTCTACTCCTCGTTGTCTTAAATGGGACATCTTGTCATGAATAGTATCAGTAACGGTCACCTTCCATCCTCCCCACGCGACAGCGCAATCCTTTGTAAGCGGACGCGTTCTATGCTTCGAACTGGTTTTGCTCACCGCATCTGAGTTGCGCAATCCCCCTACATACTCCTTTATAGTCCCGCACCCTCTTCCAACTACGTGGAGCGCTGAGACTGGGTCCCCTACGGATAGTCAGGTGGTCGCACCCCTCGTGCGAAACTTCAATTCTCCTACTAGCCCGAGCTTCGGGAACCTTTCGAGTACCTTTGTATACGGTAGCCCATCACATTCTGTTATATGTGGTACACGCCCCCGTTCATGCGGTCACAGCCATGATAGCAAGGTCACAGCTTGTTCTAGTACCATAGTAGGATCGACCAGGTCGTCCTCTTATTCTCAAATTCGCATGGCCTGCTTGCGCGACTCTGATTTTTACTTTGTGGATTTCTTCATCCAACATCATGCTTTACCTCCTCAACCGTACAGATTCTTCATTGAGCTCGCGAAGTCTCAAGTTGTCATGCCAAATGGCTTCCTGTAACCACCAAATTCCTTTGCCCAGGTCCTCATGTTCAGTTCGAATGGCAGGCGCAGTGGATGGGGACATTCTCTCCACCTTCCTAGTTCCATCGTGCCCGATCGCGGATAGGTCCATCCTCGCACACCTCATTTAGTTTATGGTCCTATAGGCCGGTCGAACCCTTGGTACACGCAGATTTAGTTGGGACAGTGGTTGCACAACATACATCTGCCTTCCTCGTCATAGGTGGGTGCCCAAACTGCTTCATCCTGGCTGCGTTCACCACGAGGGCCTTCAACCCATACGCATATCCGCCTTCTACCTTCGCACCCGTTCCTCCTAATCTTTGCAAGTGTACACCACCCTAGTGTAGTTGTCGTTTTCAGCGCTCCTTTCGGCGCACCGTGCCGCTTCTGCTCTACGATTCAAGTTCCACAGTGGTTGACGAAGTTCTCCCCATTTCTTGAACTGTCATTCGCCTGTAGTTTCCTTACCTTAGTATTCATGCGTCGCAGTGATCTAATCATCATATTATAGTTTAGTGTTGTTACTTCATGCAATCGGTTCTGCCATTGTTCTATCTCCTCATCTGAATCTGACGTGCAGGAACTATCGTGCTCCCATGAGATTCTCCCGTGTGTTGCTAGATTCACCTAATCCTGGTCTTACGTTGTTATCTGGTAGATACAGTCTAGTTCATCGTCACTGTCCTTGTCATGCACAAGTTCAGTGTAGTGTGCTCCTTCGATTGGGTCTAGCAAAACTATTACACAGAGTGACTTTTTCTCAAATATCATCTTCTGTCATTTTAGGTTGATGACCCCATTCATGTCTGTGGCCCAGTCTATGCCTAGCAACACGGGGTACAGACTACTGTCATCCACAATTTCTATTACCTCAAAGTCCCTCTGTGTACTTACACCTTCAATATCCACTGTCACCCCTTGCAACCTTCCCGTTGGTAGGATCTTCTATTGGTTGCCCATCCGTAATTGAATAGGAGACCATTACGGCGCGGGTCTACCCATGCGTTCCCACGTCTAGTTTGGTAATACATTCACATCTGACCCCAAATCCAGGATGACCTGATCCATCTCATACTCATCAATTTGAGCCATCAATCACATTTCCTGCCCGGTGTGCAAAGCATGCTTTCCTAGTTTCTGGACCACGCGTGGCTTTCCTGACCCTGCGCACCTAGTGATTAGCTCTTGTAATCCCTTAACTACCTTATTGTCGCGTAGCAGCTTCATACACGTCTCTAAAAAGGTAGTAAGCATAGACGGATCTATTCCCAGCTCAAGTTGATCCCTACTACCTAAAGTAGAGGCCTTCGTGAAGCTCTTCATAGCTTCCTTACACATTTCCTTAACGTGTTCCATCTCAGATTTAGGTTTCTTTGTGGGAGCCTCGCGAACCTCTAACTCTTCTCCAAGTTGTTTCCTCTTATCTTCCCCTATAGTTGCATCGCTTCTGAGTACCGTGTTTACGCTACTGGGGTCCTCTTCGCATGGTTCGGACCTCATCATTTAGATATCTTGAGTTGTGGTGGGCTGTAGAACCCCTTTCTCGCGCATTTGGGCGACCAACGTCAGGCAATCTACCATTTCATGATCAAACTGCTCACAGTACGGATAAGATATTCTCGCCAAGTTGGTACAATCGCAAGCATAGTGCCCCGGCCCCCCACAATTATAACAGATCAATTGTCTGCATCCTCGTCCAGGTCCCATTCCTCCTCTTCCTCGTCTGCGTCCTTGGAATCCACCGCGCGCCCCTGCGGCTGGATCAAAACTTCGTGTTTTAGTCTGCATTCGATAGGATGGGGTCCTATCCATCATTAGCTCATAGCGCTGACACGTTCACTCATCATGACCCACTGATCTACAGAAGTTATAGTATAGTTGCTGCGGAGTCTGGGTATACTTCTGCAACATGTGACAGTTGTCTGTCGCATGTTTTCCTCCTACTTGGCAAATTGCACACCATAGCGTGGGCGCCGCACTTGACCCTTCTTGTACCTCCAGCCTTAATGGCATCGGTCCCCCTCCCGTCAAATAGTTTGCGAATACAGGGCAGTGATCGTTGTCGTGACCTTGACCATTGCATTTAATACACCACACTTCTTCATGCACCTCTAGGCAGGGCGCCCTATCTTGCTTTAGGCTTCGCATCTCCAAACATAGTTTTTGTAGTTGCGCGTGGATTTGTTGAACTCCCAACCCAGGATCTTGTATTGGAGTTTCATGCAACCTCATCGCTATATCTAATGCTTCATCCTAGGTTGAGATATCTGCTTGACAATGTCGTCCTTAGGTGTAGTGTCAGAGATGCCACAAACCAGGCGCGGTGTTGCGCATCCGTTAGCGTCATGTTAGCTTCGTGAATCGTGCTCTTCAAGCATTGATCCAAATCCCATGGAGTCTCGCCTGGAAGCATCGCAATTTCCTTAAACTCGATGATTGACTGAGTTTCTGATTTTGGTCGGCTAAACTCTTTGTTCAATGCATCCTAGATCTCCGCTATTCCAGCATTGTGATGATCGCTAGAATGCTAAATATACCACGTCAACGCATGATCCTCCAGCATGCTTACCAAAGTAGCATTTTTGATGTTATCATTCGAAACGCCTTGGGCTTCCCATACTACCTTTACCACGAACCAGAACTGATCTGGTTCCTCATTTCTGACGCCTCGAAATATGTGCAACCTGATTGTGCTTGCCATTCCAACCCTCTGTGGTGGTGGAGGTGGGGTAGGTGAAGATGGGGTTGATGTAGGTGAAGTGGGTGATGGCGTGGATGGCGGTGGTAATAATGGAATGCGCTGCTTTATCAACTGGACCGCGCTTTTCGGAGAGAACCCTGCGAGCTCCTCCTCACTTCCTCGTGACAGTGAAATTAGGGCATTGTTTTCTAACCCTTTGATCCCTTGGTAGCCTCTTCCGCTCTGCGTTACCCCAAACATCAATGGATTCTCATAACCTGTTTTTCACATAACATCATTTTAATCCAAGTATTCAATGATTTAATATACTTACCCCACGGTCCCTTGAGAAAACGTCACTCTGCCTCACTGTAGCTCACAATGGTGTCTATTGCGAACTCAGTGATCAACCCTCCTATCATCCGATCCAACCAATGATCTATCGCCCGTGCAATTTTATCCTTAGATGCCTCTAGCCTGAATACCAACTCCGGAGTCCACACGATGGGCTGATCAAGTTTGCACCTCCCCTGACTGTCAGCTAGTCTCGCGATCCACTCATATAATTCTATCGAGAAGGACACGAAGAAGATCTCGTGGATTTCCGTGTATAAGTAGCGATCCAGCCACCTTTCTTTAGATATCTACAGAGTTTTGTTTTCATGTACTATGAACTCGTGGAGCATCTAATCCAACCTATCTTCAATCCCTTTCTTCGTAGGGTTCCAGCATTCCGACATCAGACATCCCTTAGACAGATCCCAGTCCTGGCAATGAAACCATTTGTTGGCTTAATGGTGCCTGAACCTTGTTCGAAAGTGTTTTAGCCAAACAAATCCCACACTACTAGCCCTTTCAGCAACAATATGCGGTGCACGAACTGAAGTCTCACCTGAGGTAGCAGGGGAGGGTGCTGGAACCAAGTTTCCACACCCTAGGGATGTCTTGATGAGGACTGGAAGGGTCTCGAACCAATCTGCACACTCGTGCTACTCTACTCAGCTCGTCTGGCCTTCGCGAAGCTTGGTGGTGAGGAACTTCTTAGATTCTTATTATTAATGTGGTTATTATAATCAGATCTAATTCTTACAGTCTTGAAGCAAGCATTTAACAGTTATAACCAGTGCGCGCACCCTTAAATCTTTATAAAGTCAGAACATAATCATAAAAATATAGAACTGCGATAAACACTCAATGATTCAGAAACACTTATCTTTATTCAAGTCCTGTTCATTACAACCAGGTCTGCCCTATGCACTCAGCTGCAGGCGTCTGTTGCACACAGCTATGGACTCTACCGGGCCTCTGCGCACACAGCTGCAGAGCCTACTCTACTACTATCACCCCTGACTCAGACTTACAAACTCATATCGAATTCAAAAACCCATACGCTTTCGTCCTTACAAGCATTACCAAAAAACAGACTTCTAACCTTAGAGCCCTGCTCTATTTATACATTCTCATGGTCCACAGACCATGGGCAGGCCGACTTGCTTCCTATTATCCTACATTATTCTTGGGCGGACAACCCTTTGACTTGACTCATTACAATTTGCGCTTTGCGCACTTCACAGAAACTTTATCATACTTTTACCCCAAAATTGTTACGCGGGGGATCCGCTGCCTAACAATCTAGTTGGGTGTCATCCTGAATCTAGCTAGCTCCTTTACCCAGTTTTTCGGAATGTCTTCGGAGTTGGCATTATTGTTGGGTAAGCTGAAGGGAGTCTCCATGATAGTCACAGGATCTGACATCTGATACATCTCATCATAATCCTGTACTCTGAAGGTTCCATTCTTCATCTCGTTGACACTACTCAAGGTCATCATCTTAGGATTAGTGTGTGAGAAAATCCAATGTATCATGTCCACGCATGGGAACACGGGGTATCTGGGTTCAATCCGGTACAATCCGGACTTGTGAATGTTCATCTATACCTGGCGGTCTTCAAGGTCTTCCACAAATGTGCCTGTAAATACATCATTGACCTCTTTCCATTTCATCTTGATGTCCTTGTCTAGAATCAACTAAGTATCTTCATAGATCAGTAGACTTGAGGACACTCGCTCAATTGCTGCTCCATTTGCACTTCCATTAATTTCCTTTGATCCTGCTCCCTTCAAGGCCATTGATCTTGTACTGCTAAGAGGCAGAAGAACACCTAAAATATCTGGAGACAAAGCGAAATGCATGGAAAAAAATTTGTTAGCAAAAACCAAAGCAAATTCGGGGAACAACATAGCACATACCTAGAGAAAGACTGGCAAGGATTGTGCAATTTCTTCTGGGAGGTTGGGAGACTGGCTACAAGACTTGTGCAAAAAGCAGTATGGGCTGTCTGGGGAGGCTAACTAGTTGTTGGATTCGAGCAATGTGAAATCCAGGCTGACTGTTGGCTGCTGGAATTATGCAATGTGCAATTTCAACTGGCAATGATTGCAGGCTCAGTGATTGCATTACATAATTTTCTGGGCCAGTAGTCACTGTCCCTCAAAATTGTGCAAGGAAAAACTAGAGGACAGTAACTGGAAAGAAATGCACATTTCTAAAGAGAAAGACATAGCCTTCCTTCTCCGGATTGCACAATGTTGTCTTGGTGAGGCAAAGTTCAGGCCAAGGCTCCCCAGACCCGCCAATGGATAACTGAATGCAAACGTGAAAGTGAATGCATGGTGATACTGAGTGTAAGTAGAAGAAAATGATCATGGATGAAAACAATGAATGAAATATTAAGAAAACAGAACAACATGCGTGTGGGTGAAGCGGGTCGTCGAATCAGCGACCATTCGTGCAAAATAGTTCCATGCATGCAACAGCAGTGAGATAGCAATGAAAACTAAAACGGTCCTAGTACAAGCTAGTATGCATATAAACGACAGCAAGAATTCAAAGAAATCAATCAAACACACTCACATAAGCAAAAAAACAAAAAGTGATAGAAATGTTGAAAAAGACAAGTTGAGACCACTTACCCATGAATAGCTGAGATGGATGTGTCGAAGAGTCCTGGATGTGTTGTGGGATTTCAGAGATCCAAGATCGATGTGGAAGAATGAGCTTTGATGCGTCGAATAAATAAGTTTGGGCTCATGATGCGCATGCCACAAATCTAGGAAAAAACGACACCTGGGGGAAATATTCTAAAACGATCTTTGCATGTAACCTCTAGTTGCTAAAAATAGCTCCCTAAATCAAGGGATGTTTTTTGGATGATGCCTTTTGATATTCCAGGAAAAAGAAAGCCATGCACGCAAGTCAAGTTTCCTTGGTCCCAAGTGGAACTGGTCAATGCAATTGCACATGCAAGAGGCTGCTCAACCACTGGGAGAAAATCTGCATTTCCGGATGGGAGCTAGGTTGGTTGCCCAAACTATTTGTGCAATTTCTGGGCAGAGCAACTGACTATTGCCCAGGATTGCATAGTTCCTGGGCTAAGCAACCCTGCTCGGAAGAATTGCGTAATTTTTTGGATGAAGGTTCACTGGAAGAATTGCATAATTCTGGAGCCCAGCAGGCTGCCAGACTGAATTGCATAATTTCTGGAGGGAAGGCTGATTTCCCTACAGAATTGCACAATTTCTCGAAGGAGATGATCAGCCTGAAACTGGACCAAGTCTGGAGAAACAACATATGAGGGGGATGCATCAAGCTCTGTTAGACAGGTTTCCTTTCTGCAAGAAAATCATTGTAGCATTTGTACTTGGCGAAGCAAGACATGCTGCTGCGAAAAGTTGGTATGGAAGTTCCAAAACAAAGCTAAGGCAAATTTTTGGAAGGTGGTTGTAGACGCTACAACACTTGGTGACACACTGGTAGAACTCTAGCTCTTTGAATGTACCTTGTTTGTAAAAAACAAGTCTAACACCTGTGGAAGTATTGTCCAGTTCTTAGTTCATCTTGGTTTCACACTAGCTTGATTGTAATATGTAGCATCTGCTAAACTCTTGGCCGATTGATACACATTCAAATCCAAGGCAACACTGTTTCAATTGGCGTTGAGAAGTATATTGGTGCACAAGCAATATAATCATCATAGTCTTAGTTTCATCTTTGGTGTTGCTCCACTGCCAACAGTGCTAGAAAATACCCCGGCAGAGTCACATAGGAACACAAGTATCGCTTCACTGCCAACAAACTTGATCAGTACCCTAGCGGAGTTACTTGAATCACCTCTCTACGCAGGAAGCCTTTCTCTTCTTTCACCTTATTCATTTTTCACATTTTTAAAATTTTCACTTTTCATTTTTTCATCTTTTCATTTTCACAATTGTGCATAGCACTTATTCATTTCAAAGGCAGAAGAGGGATCCTGACTTATTGAGAGCAGAAGAGGTTGTTCCTTCAGAGAAGTAGTTTATTATATACCTTTGACGTGCTTGTTAAGTTTTTCCCCCTCACCTTACTCTACTTGACTGATCTAACAAGAGTTAACCCAAAAACAATGAACTAGAGTAGGTGACACTAGTTAGCGCACAAATGTTGTGTTTTCACCAAAATTCACCTCGAACAGTACATATTTTCCTTCGATGTATCATGGACTAAAGATAACAAGCTCTTCATACAAAGGCATGATGACAGACAACCAAGTAGTGATAGCTATACAAGGTCTCTTATACTTTACCCATCTTGTTTCAAGAGTCATACATGGTTTCATGCAAAACTAACCTACGAACAAACAAGCAAACAAACAATAGAGCAAAGAAAAATTCAAAAGAAAAAGCAAAAGAAAACAAAGCAAACAAAGCGAGTAAGCAAACAAGCGTGCAAGAAAACAAACTGAAAGTAAACACTACTCCTACTCCTAAACTAACGGTGCATGGCCTAATCACGTGAATTGATATTTCTAATGCAGCCACTGGCGCATTGGTTGACCCATGTTGGTGAAGACTTGGTCTGTGAGCAACCCGATTGTGCAGACCGACAAGCAAGAAAGATATAACAATGAAGACAAACACACTTCATGTTTAAAAGTGTCCACGGGACATAAGTGAGTACAAGTGCATGACATGTGGTCCATGTACTTGTCACAGTGTTGTGTGACACTGTGTGCAGCTTTGAAGCATGCGCATACTCTTGACTGTGGCATGCAAGCAAATGAAACAAACAAAGACAACTTGCGTCATGCACGTGTGCCTGCAATGTAAGATTCCTCCAATGCATGAGTGATGGGATCGTGTAGTTCGCGTGGAGGAAGTATGATCTGTGTGTGAGGTTGATCTTCAATGCATACAGATGAGTGATGAGGATCCTTGGGTGATTGAACAATTTGCTGATCGGAAGTGAAACTAACCCTAAGAGATCGAGGGCCTGACATAACCATCAGCTCGGGCTGAAGTGCCTCGACAGTCTTGGGTGTTTCAACTTCATCGTCAAATATATCATCATAAATCGGTGGCTTTGAAAAATCGACTATGATAGAATCATGATCGTGATCGAATATGGCAATAAATGGATCACAACAGCCACGATCAAAAAAATCAATTATTTCATCAGCATCCTCATGATCTGATGAATCAAACAAAGGGGTAGATGAGAAGCGAAACAAATTCATCCTCTGTGTTTCCGGAAAAGGCAGATGAAAAATCAAGTGGATTTTCAATGAATAACTTATCCTCTCCATTGTCGGATGATGGACTGACATCCAGTGTATCCTACAAACGATCAACAATGGGTGCATCCGTGGATGAAGATACACATGTGGAATCATGGATGTCAGGTTCACCAAATATTTCAGGAAAGAACAGAGGAGGCTAGGACGGAAAGGAGTCATCCTTTGTCGAGTTTTGATGCTCAAGCTCCTAGTCATACTCTTCATGAATGATAGCACATGTTGGTTGTGCAACACCAACTCCGTCAGTGGCTTGATCCTCGTTCACAACAGGTGTAGAGTCCGGAATGGAAGAACACAAGATAGTACCATCCGGAGGATTAGCCGAGTACAAAGATGGAGGTTGTGGAACAAAAAGTATGTGACAACTCGATGGACTCACAACCAAATCTGTGCAAAAATTAAGCGAAGCAATGTAGGGAGAATGTGACAGATGAACAGATGTGTGAGCATGATCTCCCGATCACTCTGCAACGGTGGAGCTGTTTGATGAAGGGATGGCAGAGAGTCACTTGTGACAGTGGTGGCATCCATCTGTGATTACGCAGCTCCATCACTGAATAATACTGAGCGAGGCTTGATTTCAAACTTCATGTTGGTACGAGCAGGTTTCTTAACACAATACTTGAATCGGTCCCAAATATAGAAAGATTTCATCTAGCTCTTCCGAGCCTGAAACTGCAAATCACAGAAGCGCAACCAAAAATCCATAGTCAATTCATGCGGAGCCTTCTGTTGTCATAACAATTTTTGGTCAAAATGTTCTGGATCAAAATGATAGAAAGTGTCTTCAATGAGATCACAGAAGTGCTAAATTGAGTGCACGCTTTCCGTCGGTAGGTTGCACAACCACAGATGTGGAGATTCGCGAAGTGTGTATGCAAGCAGCAAGTTGGCCTGTTCGTCAGAGCATCCATCTTCCTCATGAAGCATGGAAAGAAATTCATGTAAGAACTTAGGCCAGGCCACTTCGCCTTCACCATCATACATGTAAGTGGACAAGAGATCAAAGAACTCCCTCGTGATGGTGACATCTTCATGACTCAAAAAACATCGTGAAGGGAGAAGAGTGCAAGAATCCATGATAGATATGAAAAGGTTCAAAACAGGATGAGAGGAGATAGCTTGTCATCTAGCACTCCTAGTACCAGAAATGTTGATGGTGCTGGACCCGCCAACATGTCAGGGGATCTTTCTGAAAAGAAGTCTCAATTAGACCTCAAACCGTTTGGTGTAGGAGTCCCAGCAATGAGTCGTATGGTGGTGCCTTGACCGTGATTTCGCACAAAGGAAATTAAGATAACTCTATCGGTAGCAAGGGTGTGACATATGCAGTGAGCCAAGGAAGGTGCATGAGAGGTTCTAACAAAAATGGGTTGAGATGAATGTGCCCCTTGGAAACCTATGATAACACAGAGTTAAAAAAGGAACACACGAGCAAAGATGCATCACAACATGGAAGGAAAGTTAGCTAGCAATCCAAAGTGATGGTTAAACCAACAACACATTTTAGAAAGATTCATACATACATACACAAAAAGCTATACATGCATGTGTAAGCAAACATATACATATATCATTTAGAGTAAACCAGATAGCATAGAATACAATACAACAGATGCATGAAACATGCTGGCTCTTGTTATATTAAGAAGTGTATGTTCCATTCATACAATACATCCATGTCCAACCACTAGTTTCGAAAACGGAATGTTACAGCCACAACCACCTGCTCCTCCAAAGAGATGTACTAGCTCTACACAGTGGAGAAGTCAAGGCTTGTTACAATATTGTACAAGATCTCTCCAAGATAGCCTTATCAGAAGCTTGGATGACCAAAAACCTATACAATGAGTTATGAGGGACTATTTATAGCAAAGGGTGGGGTGACCCTTGACATTCCCCTGTTTGACAGTTCATCTACACTCATGACTCTTCATCTACTCTATGACTGTTACATACAACTATCGACACTTGAACTTACACTTGACAAGACGTTACATTACAATGCACATGTACCCATGTGAGACAAAATGGCTTGAGCAAACCATGCTAGACATCACTATGACTCGGACAACTGTTGGAAGACCAACTCTTTGACATCGTCATTGTGGTTGACAGTAACGTACTAATGCCAAGACCGATAGTTCTCAATGATGTCCGTGTGCTCCAAGGTGACATCTTTCTGGAACCTAACTCTTGCCTCCATAACATCTGGGTACACTACTCGAGCTCCTCTGTCCAACTCTTCTAAAAGCATGTGCATCATTGTCGTCCATGGGGTCGGACCAGGAACATACTTGTGCATGATGTCTACAATGATGGGCAATTCTGGGCTGGTGGCAATGCGCATCAACTCGTCAAAGTACGAGTCAAGCTCTAGTCAAACATGTGCCTTTGTCTTCACCTGGGTGAGAGTCCCAATAGATGGGATCGCATGTGCGCACACCACAATATCAATACTCTTGAATACACATGCATGGGAATCTTGTATACTATTGATGAGCTGCGAGAGCTCTTTATAGTTCCGGATCTGACTTCGGATACATGCCTTCAGCTCGACTGCTCTGGGCTTCATCATCTTAGGCAAGTGAAGTCGGGCTCCCTTGTTTCTCATTGTCCATGTTTTCATGTAATCAACAGCAGCATGCACGTTCCCCAAGGTACGTGCTCTTCTAACACATTGTCGCTGCCATCCGTTGAGATGGACCACTGCCTTGTGCACGATACCAAACTTGGAATACAATGCCCACATGACTATGTCAAGGGACAACACTTCGTCTAGTATTGCCTTCTTCAGTTATGCTCGGGCAGATGCTATAACCAACTCTCCGCCTTGCTTTTCCGCCTGTAGTTCCTTAGCCATTCGCTCATTCTCAGCTATCAGAAAGTGAACGCTTGAGCTAGTGGCTTCGACATACACTCTGGAAGCATCGTCCAAGGTTGTTAGATGTTTGTGCACGTCAAACACGATCACTCGTTCCTCAACTTGCGCAGGAGACGTATGATCATATGAATTCGACACTCTATGAGACTGCACAAATCTATGTTGAGACTTGTCAAATGAGATGTTGTGTTTCTCTCCTTCCAGTTGATCTCCAAGGATCTCAGTGCCTCCTTGGTCGCTTGAGACTTGCTCATATTCTGGATGCAGTGAAGTAGGTAAGTCGACCTCTTGGTGATGAGGTATGAGGTCGATGTCTTGTTCCAATTCTTGTTGCTCCATATCCATATCCAACTGTTGAAGTGCTTGCTCTATCTCATGAGTGAAGTCTTGCTCCTACGATGGTTCACCTTGTCTGCCTGATGTCAGTTGTTTTGATGAGTCCACTATCTGTACGGACGTTGTTTCATCTGTCTGCAAATGTTGCACCCCCTGTTGTACCTATTGTTGTTGCGCTTCCCTCTCCTCTTTGCGTAGCTCTTGTTCCTTCCGTACTTGCTCCTTCAACTCATGCAACTCGTTCTTCGTCTCTTCCATCCTTCAATTCTCCCTCTACCTTTGCGCGATTCGCTTATCGCGTTGTTTCCTCTTCGCCTCTATAGCCATAGCTGCTTTCTCTACAAATGGATCTGCTTAGAACTTGCAGCTTTTCTCTTCCTCCATGTGATCGACAGTCTTTCTCTTGCCCTTGTCGCACACTGGTATGTTCACCTCTACTGTTGTTGCTGCTTCGGGTGCCCTCCGGGATGCTACTTCATGTTGCTTCGCTAACCACTCCATAGCGAAGCCAACTTTTTCAATGGGTCTAGAGAAATTGTAGCAATATCTCCATGGGTCCTCCTCCAACCAATGAAATTCCCTGTGGATCCAGTTGAACTATACTCTTGTGCAGTGATCTTTCACAAGACAATGTGGGTCATACAGATTGTAACTTCAAAGGTCGAATTGATACTTCTTCATCTTCTCTGCTTCGACATCCGCATGCTTGAAGCTTCGGATCTCATATAACCCAATGCACAGCGAAAGAGCGGGCCAAGGTGCCTTCTTCTTCTAGTGCATCCTAGTTGTCAATCCTGTCGAGATGTGATATGCTACTTCCTACATGATGAGCACGTCCAAGTCAAACTTTGGTAGAATGTTGGAATTTCTAAGTCTAACTGTTAGAAACCCTTGATGTACTTTTCTGATTTATTTCTGCCTACTTGTTCTGATTAATTAACAAGTTATTTACCATGTAAATATTGAAAATAAATACAAGTACATGCTCAACACATTACAAATCATCAACTAAAGGAAACAAAAACAAACACACAAGTGACACCGTTGTTTTTGGACCAATGTCCCTGGAAAAACCCAACGTGGGAAAATTGATGCAGCTATCTGAGGGTTTTATTATTATGCAGTTTCGGAATACAATTTGGGTGCCAAAACCGGATCACCCAATAGAGAATAATATCGGAAATAGTACCTCTCTACTTGGAAGCAGATATTCCAGCTGAAACCCCGGATAAACACTCCGACAACTCTCGGCTCCAATCTGCCCCACAAAAACCCCAGTGTCAACCTCTAGGCACTGTGTCAGCCCTTTCTGGCCTAGCGCCTGCCCAGCGTCACCCTGGCTTGCCCTGCGTTAGCTTCTGGAGGCCCTATGTCAATCCTTAGAGACTCTAGTTTGCCCACGCTGACTCTCTGAGGCACTGCGCAGCTCCTAGCTGTCTCTACGTGAGCCCTGGCTGACTCTACGTGAACCTCTGGCGCTCTGCATCCCTCTCTCCCAGCTTTTGCACTGATCCTCCTGGTACTATCTCTACCTCTCTTCTTCTATATTCACTACCCCTCTGCTGCAACTCTGATCACTCTTTTGACTTCCTCACCAAACCCTGCCCCAGAAAATCAAAATCCTGATCAACTCGGTGTGTTCTCCAAGTGACCCTCAAGCCTCCTCTTATACTTTTCTCATTTACAATTCAACAGCCGAGATTAAGTCCCTAATCAATGGCTAAGATTAACTCTGGCTTGATGCATGAATTTTGTACCCTTCTAACATAGCTTTATATTAATTCACATTAATATTTTATTTTTCCTAAGTTTAGACTTAGGGGCTCCATTAAAATATTAATTATTTTAATATCTCCCAAACTATTTAGAATCTTCCCAAACCATTTTAGGGTATTAGAGATCTCATGTGCTTTAGCCTCTCCACTAATTTTCGTGGCTAGAGCACATCCGATGCTACCCCAAATCAACATAGAACATGCAGAGGGTTCTTCACGTTGTACATCCATATGAATGTGTTGGATGATGAAGCATACCAATTAGTTATGTCTATCAGTGCCTCCATTATTGCCTTTGACATGCAGGGTGGATCATGTTCAAATATCATCTTGTAAACCGGGGTGAGAAAATGATCAGACAGCGGTGTGAGAACTCCTCTGAAGCTGCATTCGGACAACAACTTACAATAAGTGTTCACATCAGTCTCCACCGGTGACCATGCCCACTTCAATCCCGGGAACTCCTGTTGGGCACAGATTGCATCCAAGATGTAGGCGAACATGTATATTTTTTCTTGCATACCTTTGGGCAGTTGTCGAGCCCTCGTTACCTGTTCCTTCAGATGATGAGCCAACCTGTTGGACCAGTTGCTTGGTTTTTCCTCTCTGGCCAGTTGGTCCAGTGCAATCACCCAACTCTATGGGAAGGTTTTCGTGCTTTCTTGGCCATACTGTCGACATGCAAAAATGACCAAGTATTGATACGCTTTCTACAGTATCTTCGTCTTGTAGATCTGGTTGGGTGTCATCCTAAATATAGGTGGCTCCTTTACCTAGTTCTTCAGAATGTCTTTGGAGTTGTCATTGTTACTAGGTAAGATGAAGGGAGTCTCCATGATAGTCACGAGATCCGACATCTGATACATCTCATCATAATCCTCTGCTCTGAAGGTTGCAATCTTCGTCCCACTGACACTACTCCAGGTCATCGTCTCGGGATTAGTGTGTGAGATGATCCAGTGTGTCATGTTTGCGCATGGGAACACGGGGTATCTGCATGCAATCTGGTACATGTCAGACTTGTGAATGTTCACATATACATGGCAGTCTTCGAGATCTTCCCCAAATGTGCCTGTAAATGCATCATTGACCTCTTTCCATTTCAGCTTGATGTCCTTGTCTAGAATCAGTTTAGTATCTTCATAAATCGGTAGACTTGAGGACACTCGCTCAACTACTACTCTAGTTGCACTTTCGTCAGTGTCCTTTGATCTTGCTCTCTTGGAGGCCATTGATCATGTACTGCTAAGAGGTAGATGAACACCTGAAATATCTGCAGACAAAGCAACATGCATGGCAAGAAATCTATCAGCGAAAACCAAAGCAAATTTGGGGAACAACATAACACATACCTAGTGAAATACTGGCAAGGATTGCGCAATTTCTTTTGGGAGGCTGGGAGACTGGCTGCCAAACTTGCATGAAAAGAAGTCTCGGTTGTCTAGGGAGGCTCACTGGCTGTCGGATTTGCGCAATATGCAATCCAAGCTGACTATTGACTGTTGGAATTGCGAAATGCGCAATTTCATCTAGCAATGACCGTAGGCTCAGTGACTGCATTGCGCAATTTTTTGGTCCAACAGACACTGTCCCTTAGAATTGCGCAAGGCAACACTAGAGGACAGTCACTGGACAAAAATGTGCATTTTTGGAGAGGAAGACAGAGCCTTCTCTGGATTGCGCAATGTTGTCTTGGTGAGGCAGAGTCCAAGCCAAGGTTGCCCAGACCCAGCGACGGGCAACTAAATGCAAATGTGAAAGTGAATACATGGCGATACTGAGAGTAAGGAGAATCAAATGATCCTACATGCAAACAGTGAATGGAAGATTCAGAAAATGGAACAACATGCATGTGGGTGAAGCGGGTCGCCGAATCGACGACCGTTCGTGTAAAACAGTTTCATGCATGCAAGAACAATGAGATAGAAACGAAAACTGAAACAGTTCTAGTACAATCTAGTATGCATGTAAATGACAACAATCGTTCAAAGAAATCAAGCAAACAACACTCACACAAGCAAAAACACAAAAAGCGATAGAAATGCTGAAAAAGACAATTTTAGACCACTTACCCTTGAATAGCTAAGACGGATGTGTCAAAGAGTCCTGGATGTGTTTTGGAATGTTAGAGCTCCAAGATCAATGTGAAAGAATGAGCTCTGATGCGTCGAATAAATAAGTTTGGGCTCATGACGCACATACCACAAATCTAAGAAAAAAACAACGCTTGGAGGAAAGATTCTAAAACGATATTTTCATGTAACCTATATCTGCTAAAAATAGCTCCCTAAATCAAGGGATTCTTTTTGCATGTTGCCTTTTGCTATTCCGAGAAAAAGAAAGCCATGTATGCAAGTCAAGTTTCCTTGGCCTCGGGTGGAACTGGTCAACCGAACTACACATGCAAGAGGTTGCTCAACTGCTGGGAGAAAATGCGCATTTCTGAATGGAAGTTGGGCTGGCTACCCAGAATATTTGCGCAATTTCTGGGCAGAGCATCTGACTACTGCCCAGGATTGCACAATTCCTGGGCTGAGCAGCCCTACTAGGAAGAATTGTGTAATTTCCTGGATGAAGCCTAACTGGTAGAATTACGCAATTCTAGAGCCCAGTAGGTTGTCAGAATGAATTACACAATTTTTGGAGGGAACGTTGGTTGCCCTCCAGAATTGCGCAATTTCTCGAAGGAGCTACTCAGCCACAACTAGGCCAGATCCGGAGAAACATCCTGTGAGGGGGATGCATCAAGCTCTACTAGACAGGCTGCCTTTCTACAAGAAAATCATTGGAGCTTTTGTACTTGACGAAGCAAGACATGTTGCTATGAAAAGTTGGTAGGGAGGCTCCAAAACAAAGCTAAGGAAAAATTTTGGAGGGTGGTTGTAGCTACTACAACAGTTTCATATTCATCATTCCTTCATCCCATTATGTCAATTTTGAGTCCTTGTCATCAATCAATGATATCCTTATGTCATGTATGATCTGGAATTTATCCAGAACAAAGAAGTAAAGGTATTACAGACTCATGTGCATGGATGTGCCTATGTTACTTTATGCAACGGATAGTTAAGATTACAAAATACATAGACACTGAAGTAGTTAGAGAAAACATAACATGAAAACATGTAAATACAACCAGTTTAATAAGGATTTCACCCAATGCTCCTGGGCTATGTCTCCTGGTCTAGCCTTCATTAGTGGCCTCTCTATTATGTTTTCAAAGCAGATTTTTACAACAATGAGCTCAATTTGAGTCTCACTCAATAGATATAAATAAGTAGGACTGGACTTGGATCCCCCAAGTCTCTGGAGTACACAGACTCTCCTCACTGAAACTCGACCTCTGATGGTCACAGTAGTATGAGCCCAAACTAAGACTCATACATGACAGGCCTATGCCAAGGAATTTGCTTGAACCTCTCAAGCCTTCTCTGGAGTACACAGACTCTCTAACTCTCTCTGGCTTTGTCTCGATGCTACCTTTTCTCTGAAGGTCAGCTCAACTTACTTTCTCTGTTCTCTACTCTTAGCTTTCTTACTGGCTTTTCTCCTTTCTAGTTGCTTGCTTTGTTTCTTTCAGTTTGTGGCTTTAAAGCCAATCTTCTTCCTGACTGTTCGTTTTCGCTTCCCGGCATTCTGGTTCTTCTACTTCTGCCCGTTTGAGTTCCCCTGTTCTGTGTCATCATCACTATGTAATGCTTCATAGGGAAGTGGCCACCTGTTTCATAATGAACTGAGTGTCATTTCTCTTGGAAATATTTGAACTGTCATTATTTCCGTTTAACTCCCAGATTTCCCACAAACATGATTCCTCTGTCGCCTCATCATTCATGCCGGACTTCAAACCTTTATACAACTCAGCCTATTCACCCCATTGAATCCGGTCATCCGTCGAATTGCACGTCCGGCGTCGATCTGGAGCCTCTAGATCCTACGATCTCCGTCCATATCGAGCGAGTAAGTTGCATGACGTTTATCCGTCCGATGTGAGTTGTTTCCTCTCTCTTCCACCAAACGCGTGGCACCCAGTGTGTGGCATCGGGCAGGACTGGGCTGAAATCGCTTACCGCTCGAAGCCCTTCTGATATCCTATTGCTTTTCATGTGGGACCCGCCTCTGACAAAATCGGCAAATTACGTACGGTTTTTGACTTTTCAGTTCCAGTCGCTCGAGGCTTTTTCTTCTATGAGGGGTTTTCCCAGCGATAAACCTCCCTCGTTTCTCAAAAAGGCTTCCCGTTTTGTTGTTTTGTGGTAGCGCGCGTTACCATGGGCCAACAGTCGACGTGCTTGACCGAGGGTCTTCGTTGCTTGGCGCTGCTCACAAATTACAATTGTTCAAGGATATTTCTGATAAGCTTGACCTTTGTAAGACTTTGAAACTTTGGCATGAATTTTACAGAGTTATGAAAACTTAGAGAGTTCTTTAGGATCCAATTCGGATCAATGTAGGTTGCAAGGACTCCTCATTACCCTATCTCTGGTGAATCTACTTCTATCAACTACAACATATTTTCATCAGGGGCTTTATTTAGAAGCTCATTTACTTGGTTTCAATTTTTATCATCATATTTTACCTTGAATACCAAAGTGGATTCCCACTAATGGTCCCTCACTACATGTGTTAGGCCCCTATACTACTAGTGTAACCCCTTATTGTTATTAGTACAACCCACTTATTATATTGATGTACCCACGTAGTGCCCATATTATTACTATTGTGCCCCATAGAAGCCCACTATTATTATTATTGTGCCTTACATTATTATTGTTATGTTGGCTCTGATTATGTTATGACCCCTTAGACTCCTATATATAGAAAGGAGGTCTTTTCATTTGTATCATCCAATAATTGTTCATTTGTGTAATGTAAAGGAGGTTGCCCCCTCAAAGAGGCTGAATTCTAAGGCGTTGATCTCTCTTCTCTATCTTTTTGTGAGCTGGTTTCATAACAACATGTCTCCATATGTTCGACTTCAAAACATCGATTCATACCATGTCAATGTGTACTTGTGCCTTGGTATCCATTTTCATTATTGGTGGGATACCTTTGATTTAACAACAATTTCCATCATTGATCACTAAAAATATGGTTTCACCCATGCTCAACTACAACTCATTATCTCATACTCATTTATATCCATGTTCTAGATCCATATGAATACCATGGACAAGTATAGGTCTTTTCCAATGTTAATGACTCTATATTTTGGGGATTACCTCTAACACATCTTGGCCCTCCCACCATTGTGTCACATCTGCTACAATATGTGACCCCAATACGTGATAGTGTTCCACACATAATTCAAATGTAAACATCATTCATATTTAGATGTATTATGTCTTATTTTTTATATACCATCTTACAAATCCATGGTCCCATATGCACTTTACTTGACTATTATATAATCATGAGTTTACCTACATCACTTTGCAAGACCTTTGTAGATATCCCCACCTTGCACTTTTTTAGGTGGATTCCTTTCTGCCTTCCATAAGGTTCCCCTCATTTTTACTCTCATAACGTTTTACATAAAACATATGATGTGTTGTCCTTATCCAATACACTCCTAAACTCATGCATAGGGGCATCTATTATCACCCCACTTTCATCTTCTTGTGATATTTAAGTGACTTTAACCAAATGTATCACAAATCAATGTTTACATAGTATATAACTCAAAATCATGGAGGAGAGGCCAATTATACATAGAGATTAAAAGCCAGCTTCCAATTTAATCATTTGAACCCCTTTGTGTCTCTCCCTTACATGAGGTGTTTCTTTGCACTTATAATTTGTTCATAGTCATACAATGATTATTCAAATGTGATTCTTGTCGATTTTGTGGGACATTCAATGAAATGGTCACTTCCCAAACTTTTTTAGTCAAGGGATACACATACCAATGAATCAGACTCATTAAATTGAAGGGTCCTTGACCATACTTGGAACAAATACATTCTCATTGAAGTGGTTTATCTTTGAAGTTCATTTTTTAGTCCAAGAAAATTATAAATAAAGGCCTCCATCCTAGATTTCAATAACCTCAATTTGTGTAAAGTTGTGTAGCAAGAATTTCTCCAAGGATTGTGAGGCTCACATGCTTCAAACCTTCTTTTGAGCTTCAATGTTTGTTATTATACTCAATTTTCCCCTCATTGGAACATTTCATAAGAGAAAATGTTGTCAAAATCACTTTAGAATTAAAGAGAATCCTAATAAAAGATAGAATTGTTGATTTGAGGTAACATCAGATGTGCTCTAGCCATGAAAACTGGTGGAGAGGCTAAAGTACATGAGATATCCAAGACCCATAAATGGTTTGGGCAGATTCTACCCAATTTAAGAGATATTAAAACAATTAATATTTTTAATGGAGTTCCTAAGTCTAAACTTAGGAAAAATAAACTAGGTTAGAAGGTTCCAAAAGACATGGATCAAGCGAAACATAATCATAGTCATTGATTAGAGATGTAATCTCGGTCGTTGAAGGACCAACAAGAAAAGTATAAGAAGAGGTTTGAGGGTCAGTTGGAGAATACACTAGGTTGATCAGTCATTCGATTTAGTAGAGCAGGGTTTGCTAAGTAAAGTCGAATCAGTGATCAGTTTGCAATGAGGGGCAGTGATAACTAGACAGAGAGGCAGAGGTAGTGCTGAGAGACCAGCACAGAGGTAGAGAGGCAGATGCAAAAGCCAGAGCAAGCCATGCAGAGCCCAACAGAGACAGCGCAGAGCCAGAAGGGCCTGCGTCACCCACGCAGAGGGCAGCAGGAGTGACACAAAAGGCCGTAGAGGTTGTGAAGTGCCTCGAGGGTTGACGCAGAGGGGTTTGAGGTTGACGCAGAGACCAAGAGGGTTGACGTAGTGCTTCAGTTGTGCTGGAGAGGGTTTCGTGGGGCAGATTTTCTGAATATATGCTTACGAATAGAGAGGTATTACTGTCAGATTATTTTCTCTGTCAGGTGAGCCAGTGTGGCACCCAGTGGTACTCAAGGATAGACTGCATAATAAATAAACCCTCATAATTGTTGCACCATTTTCCCAAGTTGGGTTTTTTTGGGGACGAGTTGTCCAAAAATAACAGTGTCACTTGTGTGTTTGCTATTCTTTCAGTTGTTGATCTATAGATGGTTGAGACTGTATTGTGTTTATTGTGATGTTTATATGTTTAAATAACTTGTTTTTAATTAACAAGTAGGATAAATAAACCAGAAGAATATAGATAAAATTTCTAACAGTTAGACTTCGAAATTTCAACATGGTATCAGAGCATGGTTGTAGATCACAGGAGAGCTAAAGGCACCCACTGAAGCAGAGCATTTGTAGTAGAAACAATTGTCTCGAGTGACAGAAATCGATCCTAACAGAAAGAGGCGGAGAAGGGTTGACACAGAGGGACTGCGTCATCAGTTTGGACCAGAGAGAGGTCAACGTAGAGGCTGAGGAGGGCAAAAAAAGGCTCACGAAGAGCCACGCAAAGACCAAGAGGGTTGATGCAGTTGGCTTAAGGAGAATTTTAGCCAGTGTCAGATTGCGCAGAGCTTAGAGGCTCAGTCCTTCGGTTGCTGGGGCTTAGGAAGCTGTGGCCAGTTTGCGAGGAGTGAAGCTGGTGGGGTGTTGTTGCTACCGAGATAGAACAGTACCTAACGGGGCAAAACCAAGGTAGAAGGAGTCGCTACCGAGGCAGATTTCTAGCCAAGGAATTCAAATTAGTGTTGCAGGTGCACAGGAGATCGGAGTGGTGTGACTCGACGGCTAGCAAGCGGATTTCCAGGAGGGAAACCGAGACTCAGAGGGAGTCTAGCAGAGAACTTCCAGATGGGAAGTAACGACTCAGAGGGAGTCCAAGAGAGAACTTCTAGAGGGAAGTAGAAACTCAGAGGAGTTGAAAGGAAGATCAAAGAGATGGCCATAAATGAACTGAGGGATCAGGACAGGTTGGACGAGGCATCCAATTTTGTGGTCTGGAAGGCCAGGATCTTGTCCATTCTAGATAAACATTGCATCAAGGCCGTCACCTTGAGAACAATGGCTATCCTAGTTGACCCAGCTAATAATGAGAAGTATGAGGAGGCAATGGTCAAGGCGAAATGCATCATCCTTGATGGGGTCAAGGATCATGTGGTCCAACATATTTCCGAGAAGAAGACGACAAAGGAAATGTGAGACACCTTGAAGACGTTGTACCAGCATACTTTTGTGCAGAGGAAGATGTTACTTGAGAATTAGTTGAAGTCATACCAGATGTACTTCTATGCAGAGGAAGATGTTACTTGAGAATCAGTTGCAGTCATACTAGATCTAGAAGGGAGAGCAGATAGATCACTTCCTCGGTAGATTGAAGGAGATCCGGGATGCGCTGACTTCCATAGGGGCCACGCTGGATTAGGAGTTGATGGTGAGGACCGCCCTAAACGCAGTCTCCGAGGAGTGGGAAACATTTGTCCAAAGTATTCTGGGCAGGGCGAATCTTCCAGATTTGGAAGAATTTTGGGTAGCTCTTCACCAAGAAGAGATCAGATGGTTGTCCAAGACGGGAAGTAGTAGCAAAGGAGTCTAGATCAAGAAGGAAGAGGAAGAGGTTGCATCTCTGGCATCTGCAGGGAAGCAGGAGAAGAAGAAGAAAAAGGACCTCTCCAAGGTTAAGTGCTTAAACTATGGGGAACTGGGTCATTATGCAAACCAGTGTCAAAGGAAGAAGAACAAGGGAGAGGCATCTGACTCCAAGGCAGCGCCAGCGAAGGCGAAAAAGGACGTAGAGGAGGATGACAATTGTGCCATGAGTGCTCATGTACCTCTAGAGAATAGGTGGGGAGACATCAAGCTGTAGTCAAGAAGACTACAGGAAATGAGGGGTGA
Source organism: Pinus taeda (assembly GCA_000404065.3). Lineage (NCBI taxonomy): Eukaryota > Viridiplantae > Streptophyta > Pinopsida > Pinales > Pinaceae > Pinus > Pinus taeda. The sequence goes on from APFE031182695.1 coordinate 38,009, forward strand.
AATCTTTGAGGTACCCAAACTCTTGGATCAAATCCTTGCTACGAGAGCCCCAAAGTGAGAAGTAGCAGCACTGGCAGATGTCAGTAGAAACAGATGTAGATGAAGCGGTAGAGAGTGCTACATTGCAGTAGTCCCGGGCAATGCAGAGCTAGCAGGTTGCAACAGTGCGAGAGGCACAGAGGAGGTTCCAACAATGCAGGATAGCATAGAGAGGTTTGCAGCAGTGCGAGAGGCAGGGAGTTGTTGCAGCAGCGCAGAGGCAATAGAGGGAGAATGTGATAGCGGCAGAGAGAGTTCAGCATCGAGAATGTTTCTAACCTGACATGGATGTTAGCATTTGGGTGGATCAATTACTTACTTCTCAGTAACTAAGTTGCGGTGCAGTAGCGGTTAGAAGTAGCACGATGCAGCATGATGAGAGGGGGTTGCAGTGCAGATGCAGTGTTGGGAGAAAGGACCAGCAGCAACACAGATGCAGAGGGAGTTGTCGTACGGATGTATTAGTGGTAATGGCAGAGCCATGGGAAGTCGTATAGGATGCAGCAGTGTAGAGGATGTTGGGCGGGGAGGCCTAGCATCAGCACAAGTACCAGTGTCGTATAATCAGAGTGATGCTCAGTTGGAGTATTACTAGAGCACAGTTCTCGCTAAGAAGGAGTGTTGATCTGGGGTTGCATCGAATGTGCTCTAACCATGAAAATTGGTGGAGAAGCTAAATGACATGAGATCTACAAGACCCATAAATGGTTTGGGCAGATTCTACCTGGTTTAGGAGATATTAAAATAATTAATATTTTTAATGGAGTTCCTAAGTCTAAACTTAGGAAAAATAAAATATTAATGGGTATTAATATAAAATTGAGTTAGAAGGTTACAAAAGACATGGATTAAGCCAAATCTAACCTTATTCGTTGATTGGAGATGTAATCTCGATCGTTGAGGGACCAACAGGAAAAGTATAAGAAGAGGCTTGAGGGTCAGTTGGAGAATACACCAGAGTGATTAGTCATTCAATTTACTAGAGCGGGGTTTGTTAAGTAAAGTCGAATCAGTGATCAGTTTGCAGAGAGGGGGAGTGGTTATTGGTCAGAGAGGCAGAGATAGTGTCGAGAGACTAGCGCAGAGGAAGAGAAGTAGATGCAAAAGCCAGAGCAGGCCACGCAGAGCCCAGGAGAGATAACGCGGAGCTAGAAGGGCCTGCGTCATCCACGCAGAGGGCAGCAAGAGTGACGCAGAAGGATGTAGAGGTTGCTTAATGCCTCAAAAGGATTACACAGAGGGGTTTGAGGCTGACACAGAGGACAGGAGGGTTGACACAGTGCTTCAGTTGTGCTGGAGAGGGTTTCGTGGGGTAGATTTTATGAATATCTGCTTCCGAATAGAGAGGTATTACTGCAAAATTGTTTTCTTTGTCGGGTGAGCCAGTTTGGCACCCAATTGTACTCAAGGATAGACTGCATAATAAATAAACCCTCATAATTGCTTCACTGGTATTCCCAAGTTAGGTTTTTCCAGGGACGAGTTGTCCAAATATAATAGTGTCACTTGTGTGTTTGTTATTCTTTCAGTTGTTGATCTGTAGATGGTTGAGACAGTATTGTGTTTATTTTGATGTTTATATGTTTAAATAACTTGTTTGTAATTAACAAGTAGGAGAAATAAACCAGAAGATTATGTGTCTCAAATTCAGTGTTGTTGAATGTATTAGGGGAAGCTACTCCTAAGGCTTTGTGGGACAAGTTAGGGACTTTGTACCAATCTAAGTCGTTGGTAAATAAATTGTTCCTACAGAAAAAGTTGTATAACATGAGGATGAAAGATGGAGACTCGGTGACAAAGCATCTGAACGCATTTAACACTGTGGTAAGTCAGTTATCTATTGATATTAAAATTTCAGATGAAGATAAGTGCATCAATTTGTTGTGTTCTCTACCAAATTCGTGGGATAGTCTGGTTATTGCAATAGGTAGCAATGCAAACTGCCTTACAGTTTGATGAAATAGTCTCATCCTTACTAACGAAGGAGAGAGACAGAAAAATATGGAGAGCCAAAATGGTGATGCCTTGTTTGTATGGGACGGCCCAAAACAAAACAAAAATAAGTTCATCGAGTGGGAGAAATATATCTAGAAGGAAGATCTAAAATCTCCAGGTAAACCTGTAAAGATGTGCTAGAAATGCAGAAAGGAAGGGCACTACAAAGGGATCGTAAATCTAAATCTCCTGACAAAGGAAAGGATCTGATGATGCTCCTTCTGTAGAGGCGAAAACCACCTCAGATGAAGGTGGGGATGTGTACTTGGCTTCTTCAAGTACACATGTAAATCATGAGGCATGGTTGATTGACTTAGATGCATCCTTTCACTTCACTCCCCATAGAGAGTGGTTATTTTAGTATGAGAAATATGATGGTGGTGATGTCTTCTTGGGGGATGATAGGAAAAGTAGAATCGTTGGTCGCGAAAAATCAAAGCTGAAGTTGCAAGGTGGAAGGGTTAGAACACTTCCGGGTGTTCTGCATATTCTTGCATTGACCAGAAATCTAATTTTTGTAAGCAAGCTAGATGATGCAGGTGTAAAAACAGTGTTCGAGAAAAATACCTGCAAAATGGTTAGGGGAGTACTCGTATTGATGCAAGGAGTTCGGATTGGAACTCTGTACAAACTGCAAGGTGGCACTGTTGTTAATGGGTGCAACAATTTTGTGGTTCTTGAAAGTGGAGCAGAAAATCTAGTGGTCTCTGGAGAAAAGACCATGCTATGGAATCAAAGGCTTGGACATATTGGAGAGAAGGGCTTTCAAATACTTCATGGTAAAGATATGGTAGAAGGTATGACTAATAGCTCTCTGTATTTTGATTTCTGTGAAAATTGTATATATGGGAAGCAGAATCGGGTGAGTTTCCTCTTTGGTGGTAAAGGGCGAAACAAATATTAAAGCTTGTGCACAGTGATGTGTTTGGACCTATGAAGGTTCCATCACTAGGTAAGTCTATGTATTATGTATCATTTATAGATGACTTCTCAAGGAATACATGGATATATTTCCTTAAGAAGAAATATGAAGTCTTTGACAAGTTTAAAGAATTTAAGGCTCTGGTGGAAAACTAGACAGAGAAGAAGATAAAGGTGTTGAGGACATATAATGGTTGAGAGTTTTTCAAGAAGGAATTTGAAGAATTCTGTAAGTGTGGTATAGCACGACAGAAGACTACTCCATACACACCTGAGAAAAATAGAGTTGCAGAAAGAATGAACAAGATGTTGATGGAAATGGCAAGAAGCATGCTCAGTGATGTCAGGTTAGAACAAGAATTCTGGGCAGAGGCAATGGAGACAGCATGTTACCTGGTCAACAGATCACCTTCATCAGCATTAGAGGATAAGACTCCACAAGAGGTATGGACTAGTAAGAAACTCTCTCTTTCACATCTGAGTGTATTTTGATGTGCTGCATATGTAGATGTTCCAAAGGAGAAAAGAACAAAGTTGGATAGTAAATCTGAAAAGTGCATCTTTATTGGGTATAAAGATGGTTTAAAGGGTTATAAACTTTGGAACCTAGTAACAAAGAAGGTTGTGTAAAACCGAGATGTAGTGTTCAGAAAGATGAAAGATGTTATTAAACATGAAGTTCAACCAAAGGAACCTAAGAAGATAGAGTTTGAGCTTAAGGAGGAAGAATCAAACTCTATAGTAGAAGAGGAATCAAAAGATAAAGAGCCACAAACTCTGATTGTGAGAAGATCAATTCAAGAAAAAGGAAACCAGAAAGGTAAGTCCATCTGCGTTCTGTTCAAATTTTGCTTTATCTATTACTGATGAAGATCCCAGAACTATGAAGAAAGTAATAGATTCAGAGGATGGAAAACTCTACAAAGAGACCATGGTTGATGAAATGGCATCTTTGCACAAAAATGAGGCTTGGGATCTAGTAGAGTTGTTAGCTGGACGGAAACCCATTGGCAGCAAATGGGTGTTCAAGAAGAAGACAAATGCAGAAGGAAAGGTGGAGAAATACAAAGTTTGGTTGGTAGCAAAAAGTTATTCCCAAGTGTCGGGAATTGATTTTGGTGATATTTTTTCTCATGTTGCCAAGGTAATTTCTATTATATTACTTTTATATGTTGTCGCTACTTTTGATTTTGAGGTAGAACAGATGGATGTGAAGACAACATTTCTTCACGGGGATCTGGAAGAAGAGATCTACATGAAGCAGCCTGAAGGCTTTTCGGTGAAGGGTAAGAAAGAACTAGTATGAAAGTTAAAGAAGTCTTTGTATGGCTTAAAACAGTCACCAAGGATGTGGTATCAGAAATTTGATACATTTATACGGGGACTTGGCTTCACCAGAAGCAAAGCAAATCACTGTGTATTTTAAATTAATTGGTGACCGTGTTATTTATCTGGTCTTGTATGTCAATGATATGTTGTTGGTTGGAAATGACAAAGAAATTATCCAAGATTTGAAGACCCAATTGTCCTCCAAATTAGACATGAAAGATCTTTGTGTTGCAAACCATAATTTGGGCATGGAAATTAAAAGAGATCGGGCAAAGAGGAAGCTCTGGTTAAACCATAGGAAGTATGTCGAAACAATACTGCAGAGGTTTAATATGCAAAATAGTAAACCGGTGAAGGTTTCTATTCATGTAAGTGTAAAGTTATTTGTTGAACAGTGTTCCAAAACATAAGAAGAGGAAGAGGACATGTCTCGTGTTCCATATGCAAGTGCAGTGGTTAGCTTAATGTATGAAATGGTCTGTACTAGACCAAACATTGCACATGCAATGGAAGTATTGAGCAGGTTTATGTCAAAACCAGGGAAGGAGCATTGGATAGCAGTGAAGCGAGTTTTCAGGTATTTGTGTGGCACTAGTTTGTGCTAGCAAGGAAGACTTGACAGAGTTTTGGATATTCGTGGCTTTGTTGATGCAGACTGGGCTGGATATCTGGATTAGAGATCTACAAGTGTCTATGTGTTTAACCTATTTGGAGGTGCAGTCAGTTGGATGAGTAAGAAACAATCTGTAGTGGCACTATCAACTACAGAGGTAGAATACATGGTAGCCACTCATGCAAGCAAGGAAACAGTTTGGTTGCAGAGATTGTGTTCAAGTATGGGGTTAATACATGGAGCTATAAGGATAGACTATGACAGTCAAAGTGCAATTTTCTTGGCAAAGAACCCTGCTTACCATTTTCTTGGCAAAAAACCTTGCTTGCCATTCAAAGACAAAGCACATTGATGTTCAATATCACTTTGTGAGTGATATGATAGAAAACAAAAAGGTGTTGCTGGTAAAGGTAGACACTTTGAAAAATACTACAGATGCATTGACAAAATCTATGAACTCTGAGAAGTTCTCTTGGTGTAGAGAAACAATGGGCGTTGCAAGGCTGGATAAATAACTAAGCTCTCCTGTGGCCCCCTGTGGAAATAAAACAATAAGTGGGAGAATGTTCAGTTGTGTTATTTCTTTTCCATTGACTAACCCACTAGTTAACGAGGGGGTTTAGAGGGGGGGGATCCATTAACGGGGGTTTAGTGTAGTGGGGGGTCATGGGGTTTTGAAGGGGGGGGTTGGCCCCCCTTTACGGGGTCTGAGAATCGTTCTGATCTCTAGGACCTCGACCTCTTTGGCAGCGCCCTGAGGAAATTTTTGGACCTATATTAGGTGGCCGGACCTATTTATGGTTCTGTGGCATGGTTTACCACATGGTTGGGCACAATGGTTTTTCGGTCCCATAGTATTGAGATTGCTTCTACCATGTATTATATTATTGTAATTATTGAAAGGAACATAATGAAAAATAAAAAAAATTTTTTTTTTTCAAAGCTCTATAGTCTCAGTTTTGGGATCACACGGTGAAATCTCTGTGTATTAATGTATTTGTTATGTTGTTATGCTCTTACATGTTTATTTTTCTTTGTTTTAGAATTCGATGTAGGTAATTTATGTATTGAGTGTTTAAAACCTACATTCATCCTTATATTTTCCTTTCATTTCCTCTCATGTTTTTCAATAGGCTGATGCATTCAAAGGCTTAAGGATAATTCTATATTGGAATACCTTTTAGTTTACTTTTGTTTCTTGCTGGATACAACCTACTATTGAGGGTCATTTAGTTACCTTGTGTACCAAATTGCCTACCTTGGCTCTCTACTTCAAATTAATGTTGGCAAAGAAGTTTTGGCATACATAATATCCTATATGGGAGGTTATAAACTTATGTACAACAATGCATTCACACATGTGGGTCATGGTGATAATTTCAATTAAAACAATGAAAGCTTATGTGAAATAAGAGATGAGAAAGAGCTTAGTGCCCCTCAAACTTGATCATCTTCAAGAAGTTGAGGGTATAAAGAAAATATTAGAAGATAGTGTTCACCCTCACTAATTAAAAGGAAGAAGTTGGAAAGCATAGTCTTGGAGAAGCATTCTCCCAATGAGAATTTGCATGGATATTTTGAATAATTTTTCAGAGGTTCAAAGTGTTATTTTGAGTCTTCATTGAATGTTTAGCAACAAGTATAAGGTTTGTTTTTTATAGTAAGTCTTTAATAACATTAAGCTCACATATTCAATTTATGTGCAAATGGCAAAGCAACTGATTCATTATGTAAGGAGGGTGATAAAAAAGTCGTCAAAATGTAGACAGTGATAAAGTGACAATTAACAAGGTTTGGAGCATTAACAACAAAGCCCTTAAGGGTGTGGTGAATGGCCTCCAACTTCTACATTGGCGTATCTTATTCACATTTGGCTCTCTATAACTATTTTTGTATATTTTATTTATAATTGTCTCTCTATAGCTAATATAGTGAGTTGTTAAGTGGGTTAGTTTCAACTAAGTTATTGTGTCGAGAGGTGCTTTCTACAACCTAGTATGAGGGAGATGTGTAATTCCTTCCGCACTCCACATGGAGTTAAAATGAGATTAGGCAGTAGGGAAATCATTGCCCAAAGAGAGGAAAAATAGTGGGGAAAGACCGAAAGATCTTTGGGTAGCCAATTTGCTAGAGAAAGAGAGAATTGTTGGGCAACAAGAGGTGAATTCTTGAGAAGAATCCATGAGCAAAATCATTGGAGAAGGAGAAGATAAGTGCTTGAGACAACAACAAAATTTTCAAACAATAGACTCGCTTAAGGATGAGAGGAAAACCCCTAGTCAATGGATAGAATTGTAGGCAACACAACAACAAGAAAAGAAAGAACTCTAAGTAGGAAAATCATTGGAATTGTATAACTAGTTCATTGAATTCTATCTAAATGAGAATTAAACACCAGTGTAAATTCATCTTAACTCCAAATTTATCATGTAATGAGAGCAATCAGAACCCCCCCGAGCACAAACCTTTCCTCAGGGTTTTTTTCAATATAAAGGAAGTTTTTACCTTCAGGGACTTTATCCCTCTCAAAGATGCAAAGTTAAAATGGATTGGCATTGGTTCTTTATATATATACATATATTACATCTCCTTCATACTAAGTAAAATACAATTGAAAGTCCCAAAGGTTAGCTCAATTGGTCAAGGTCTCGTTGCTAAAGTACCTTGCCATTGGGAAGTCATGGGCTGACAAGATTTGATCCCTTCGCGTTGGTCTACCCAAGAAAAAAAAAACGTAACACACCACTAAATTGTCTAACATAAGAAATCTCTCTCCTTTCTTTATATATATATAAAGTTTTTTATATTTGAATATATCTACTTAACTTAGGACAATGCAATATTCTATTTATGATGCACATTGAATTTTTTATTATTATTATTATTTTAAGTTTTAAAATACAAAGGAATTTACTTTATCCCTCATACTAGAAGTGGGAAAGCCCATTTTACTCAAAAATTAATTTTTTTTTTTACTTTCAATTACTATTATCTATATTCAACTCCATTAAAAAATACTAAAATATCTTAATATAACTATATATTTTGTTATTAATAATTTTTTTCAAAATTTACATCTCATTCTATTTTAAGATATTTATTTTTTCCTCTATATTAGCAATTTATTCCTGGGAAAGGTACCCTACACCAACTTATAAATAAAATTTCCTTCTTTTATTTTCACTCACTTCATTTTTTTTTACTTAATATAATTAATATTAAATAATATAATTTTTTACTATATATTATTGTAAACATGATAACTTAATTATTTTAAAGTGGGTAGCGAGAATATTTTATTTATGATTTATATTTAAAATATTATTTATTATTAATATTTGTTTTAAGTATTACAGGTCAGAAAATCACAATAATTTTAAAATAATCATGAGACAACTCTTCCTCCCGATTCAAATCACAATAACTTTAAAGTAATCAATAAAAAGAGAGAAAACTCTTACCAATTGAAGCTGCTAAGTTAAAACAGCTAAAAGAGGAGAGTTGTATTCTCCATAAAAGGGGGAAGGAAAAGAAATGGATCTGGGGAAGGAAAAGAGAAGGATCTGTGTTAGAAAGGAGAAATTGCCGTATGAAAAATCGGAGCGGTTGGTGAATGTAAAAACACCGTGGGAGAAACAGAGGGATGGTTACTCCCTGAAATCTGAGCGTGAGTATTTTAATGGCTCTGTGCAAATTTAATTTTCAATTGTAGCTTTGCTTTATAACAGCAAGAGCCCATGGAGGCTACATGCGTGTAAGGCTAAGTTGATTTGTTGATTTATTTAATAGAACAATCTTGTCTGTGGCTGTGTTTCTTCCATTGTTGGTGGTTCCATGGGTTGGCTTCCAAATTAGTGTTGTGCACTCCGAACTTCAGCAGGCAGCTGTGTTCCGAGGCATGTAAAAAGTCACAATACAACCGATTGTACTGTTCTTAAATCTCGAATATCAATGAATATTTACAAAATCATAGCACAAGATATTGATGATCAGTTCATCCAAAAACCATCATAGGTTGCCATTGTAAATAACAAAAGCTGTGAACAATACTAAAATTAAATTTAGAAAATTATGCTGCGTAGGAGTCTAAAGAGCAAGTCCTGTCTATAACCTGTCAAAGTCTGTTACAACTGTGGTGAAATAACCTCTTGCATATCAATAGAAAATCCACAGTAGTACTGCCGCATAAAACATTTCAACCTATCTTTGCTTTAATAGAAAAAAAAATTCTGCATCCTCTATCTTAGTCAATATAATACTTAAACATCAAAATGCCCATATCACTGTTGCCATTTAATATTTAATATATAACTGCCATTGTCATGAGAAAAGAAATAATTAAATGGAGAAATTTTCAGAACAATGGAGTCTAATAATTTTACAGTAATTTAGGAAAACTGTTTTGGGCAAGACCCAAGATCAAATCATATACTGAAATCATATACTGATTTATTATTATCAGTTCTAGTAAACAGCTTACCGAGTGCTGTTGATTCACATGAATTATCACAGCATTATTAAAATTGGGCCATGAGATGGGATCTCTCACAATATAGTTTGATAGAAACTAAGAACAAGAGGGTTCACAATAAATATCATATCATGGTCTTGCTAATTTAATCAATCTCACCAAAATACTAAAGAATGAGTCTAATAGAAAATCTAATAGTAACAGCAGAAGATCTCCCCGGCAGCAGGAGAGTCAAGAATCCAGTGTTAATTACACTAAAATTGACAAATAAGTCTTATGTTGGCATACTTGTTTGAATTTACTTCTGTTGTATGGCTGAGTAATCTTACAAACACAGGAAAGGAATATAAAACACTTCATCTTCCCATCATCACGTTTAGCAACTATTCTTACATTTTAACAAGCTGCTCCTCGTTGCAGAAGCTGGAAGACGTCGTTGGCTGGTCTTTCAATGCTATATCACTCTGATTATCCATCAAGCCATATTGGCCAATTTTCCGGAAAAACTTGACAAAGTGATGCCAGTGGTCTGGAAAGAACAGAGATGCACCCATACTTTTAAAAGTGAAAGAAGTCAAAAGGGGGAGATCAGGTGAGTTTCTAAGATGGACATTGTCGGTGATCCTCTTAAAAGCAGCATAGTCAGGGCAGGGAAATGAATTCTCGCCTGCAACTGGCACGCCATGTTTATGACTCGCTCTTCGAATCTGAAGGAAAACTGACTCTGGACTACATCTTGCTTCAGCAGGATAGTACATTTCTGAAACATCCATACTTGGCAAAATCACTAAAGATGCGTTTTTGGCAAACATCTCCATGAAGGCATCATACCCATCACGACCTTCTACATTATAGAATCCAGCCGTGAGTTCTGCTGCATGTGACTTCGTTTTATGCCACCAATGAACTGCTGGAAGCTTTCCAGATACTATT
>APFE031182696.1:0-14099 GCA_000404065.3 Pinus taeda
GTATATACTCTTAAGCAAAATGGTGTTGTTGAAAGGAAGAATAGTTCTATCGTAGAAGCCACTCATGCCATGCTTCATGATCAAAGCCTTTCGAAGTTCTTATGGGCCCAAGTTGGAAACACTGCCGTGTATGTTCAAAATAGATGCCCTCATCAAGCGTTGGACTCCAAAACTCCCGAAGAAGTTTTCACGGGTAAGAAACCTGATGTTTCTCACTTTAGAATTTTTGTTAGCCTTGTATACTTTCATGTGCCAAAAGAAAAGAGAAGCAAATTGGATGCTTCTGGGAAGAAAGGAACATTTGTGGGCTACAATGAAACTTCTAAGGCATATTGAATCTATGTGCCTGGTCAAAGAGAAGTGGAGATAAGTCATGATGTCACTTTCGATGAGGATGCTACCCTTGGGAAGATTAGTAACCTTCCTCTTCCAAGGAAGGGAAGAGAAGCAGGTTCCGGAAAGCAAGGAAAACCGCAGGATGAGCAGATGCTTGATGCTGAAGGACCAATGGATCCCATTGATCCACCCCCTCATGAGCCCTCCTCCTCAAAAAGGAGACCCTCATGGCTTAGGGAGACTCTCAAAGATGTTGAGGGACATGTTGCACCTAGGGGGACATTTCGTGAAAGTAAGAAACCGAATAGGTACCAAGGGTACTTAACTGCAATGAGCACCATTTTTCAATCTAAGCCTTGCACATTCGAAGAAGCTGCAAAGCACCAAGTTTGGAAGGATGCAATGAACAAAGAGTATAAGGTGATTATGAAGAATGATGACTAGGATGTGGTCCCTAGACCCAAGGACAAATCCGTTGTCACCTCGAAATGGCTCTACAAGGTCAAGCATGGAGCTGATGGAAGTGTTGAAAAGTTCAAGGCCATATTTGTTGCTCGAGGCTTCTCTCAAAAGGAAGGTGTAGATTATGATGAGATATTTGCACCGGTTGCCTCCTACACCACCATCCGTTCGATTATAGCCCTTGCTACCTCGCAACGATGGAATCTCCACCAGATTAATGTCAAGATTGCCTTCTCGCATGGTTCACTTAAGGAGGAAGTCTATGTAGAACAACCTAAGGGGTTTGAAGTTCAAGATCATCATACACATGTATGCAGGTTGAAGAAAGCCCTCTCTAGGTTGAAGCACGCACCCCGGGCTTGGTATGAGAGGATCGATAGCTATCTAATGAAGCGAGGATTTACAAGAAGTGAATTTGATCTAAACCTTTACTTTAAGGTTGAGAATGATAGATCTCTCATCTTGGTACTCTATGTGGACGATCTCTTTCTAACAGATGCAGACCCTCTCATTCATCAATGTAAGAGGGAGTCAGCTTCCGAATTCGAGATGAAGGACCTAAGACTGATGCATTACTTCCTAGGATTGGAGGTCTGGCAAAAGCCAGGTGAGATTTTCCTTTCTCAAGGAAAATACATTGTGAAGGTACTTGAAAGATTTGGGATGGTGCACTGTAAGTCCGTGACTAATCCGATGGAACTTAACTTCAAGAAGTTATGCGGAAGTGTTGCTAGGCCCAATTTGGGAAATCCTTTTGAGCATCGTCAACTCATGGGGGCCCTAGTGTTCTTATTGAACTCCCGTCCAAACATATGTTTTGCAGTGAATACATTGAGCCAGTTTATGGTCGAGCCTCATCAAATACATTGGATTGCTGCCAAGAATCTCTTGAGATATCTTCGGGACACGATCACTTATGGACTGAGATACACTGTCGGGAATATGAGGCTCCATGGTTACTCTGATGCAAACTGGGTTGGCAGTGTGGTGGATTGTAAAAACACATCTGGATGTTGCTTCTCTCTAGGTTCTGCTTCAAAATCATGGATGAGCAGGAAGCAGAAGTCGATTACCTTGAGCACCGCTGAGGCTAAATACATTGCTCCTAGTATGGCCTCCTGTGAAGCTGTTTGGTTGAGGAAGCTCTTTAGTGAGCTGTGTTGTCGTGCAGATTAACACGACAACGCTCAGACCGGGGGCTGTCACTTTGATCCCCGATCCCTCCGTTTAAGCCTGTCTCCCGCGGCTAAGGGGGGTAGACCCTGCGAGATGATGAAGGCCAACTGTCGACCAGTTGGTTGGGAGACACGAGACACGATTTAATAAAAGCACAAAAATGATTTGATTAGCAGACCAGTGCCTTAAGAGATTGTCATTAAATGGAACGTGAACAGTGCTCTTAAAATGATCAAAATGATATCCAACAAAGATGAATACTTCGAATCACCACGAATTATAAACCATTAACTAAATATCGACTTCGTATCTCGACTTGAAAAGTTCAAAACTCAGCATGAAAGATAAAGCATGAAGATCACTGAATCCGGCAAAAATTATTTTTCCACGATGAACTTTTATATTTTGCTGACAAAATTTTAACAAAATTAAAGACTCAATGCTAAGCCCAAAAAAGAATTTTTTTTTTTTTTTTTTTTGATTGAACTTTTTTTAATTATGTTTTAAAAAAATAAAACAAAAAATTAAAACTAATCCTAAATAAAAAATTTAAAAACCCTAACTTAATTTTTATTTTTTGTATTTTATATATATATATATATTATATAATATATATATTTTTTTTATTTTTTTAACAAAATAAATAAAAAAATTTTTTTAAATTAAAACTATTTTAAACAAAACTCAAAAAATTTCTAAACTAGAACTAAACTAAACCTACATAAATACTAAACTAAAAAACTAAAAATAATAAAGCTTAACATAACATAATATATACATAAAAAAAAACGAAACTTAAGAAAATCAAAACAAATTAAAACTAAACCTACCCATGAGCCTACGCTAACCCTTAAGCAGATAAAGAAAAAAAATGACGCGCTTACCTCTCGACACTGCCCCGTCTCAACCTGGACGGACGTGGTTACCTGGAAAACGCACAATGCATACCAGATCGATCTTGGACTCGGGCCCAAAGAAAATGACTGCGCTTACATGATCATGGGGTAGTAATCATATGTGGTAGAGTCAGTCGGTGGGAAAGGAATTGGCGTGCAGTTGAAGTCTGATCATCTTAATCATTCTGGTCATGACTCATTACTCATTGTATCCAAATAAATGGAGCCACGGCGTTCGATCTTATTTTCTCTCTGCGTTCTAATTCTAAATGCCTGCATGCCCAATGAGTGAGTGGACCAATCCATTCGGATCTGCAATTCTGTCCCTCCATCCAGTTAGCATTTTGGTATTTGTTTTGCAGGTTTGGGGCTTCAGGTGGTTGGACGCAGGTAGCTGTAGTGGAGGACGCAAGGCAACAGATGGGCAGCGGACAAGGGTGACTTCGACGGCAACAGCAAATAAAAAAACGCAGAGGGAGCAGCAATGAGGTTCGACCCACGGCGTTTTCAAAAAATCGATTTGCGCATATTCACCAGACCACAAACCAAATCAAATCTTGAAATTCAAATCTCCCACGATCATGCCCAGACTCAAACCACGCACCTGCGTTTTTTTTTTTGAAGACTGATACGCAGCCGAATGAAACGATCTCTGACTTGAACTCACGCTGGCAATGAAAATCGACTGCTTGATTTGGTTTGATTATGTACAGGTGCGATGGCGGGCAGAGCGGGAGCTAGAGCAAGTTGCTGCCACGAGAACCACACCTGATCCGTGTCAAAAAAAAAACTGAAACTGATGCCCACACTCTCCCTTCACGTGTTCTGTGTGGCTCATACGTGGGTATATAATTTTGATGACGGGCAGCAGCAGAAAACGCAGAGGATGCAGACCCGGCAGCTATGCAGCGTTCATAAACCCTTGGATTTTTTTCCGAAAACTTGCAAACCCTAAAAAAAATCGCCCAAAAATTATGTACATAAAACTAAATTAAAACCCCTGAGCAGCTAATTTAATCTACAGATTTGGCCCCTTAACAGCCAGATTCAACAATAAGCTCAGAGAAATATTCAAAGAAATACTGATTTTCAGACTTTCACTGTGAAAACTTCAGAAAAATCTCTCATGCAAACTTAAAAAATAAACTGAATGATAGACCCAGAATCAAATCCAGCTGGGCTCAACAAAAATGCTTGTGGGAGTTGGCTGGTTCAGCCAAGAACTTCCCCGAACGCCCACAAAATTTCCTCCAGAAAATGTCTTCTGCACAGCTCAAAACAACCATTAGTAAAGAGGGCCAAAATGCTGCTAGATCTCAGGAAGTAATGGAGATACCTGCCATTACTTCAGAAACCCTAACAGCACCCAAACCCTAGCAAGTGAGCAAGATACCTGTGCTCACAACACTCTACAAAAAAGCTATTATTAACGGCTGAAAATAACATATGCAGAAAAATTAAACAATCTCACAGCATTCAAGAGAGTAACACCAGCAAGATATGGACCCCAAAGTCTTCTTTATTAACCAGAAACAGATTTACAAGAGAGCTTCTTCAGTGTTTTACTCACAGATCAGATACCCTGAAATGACCTCCTAAGACCCTATATAAAGGAAATGATCCCAATGGCTAGTTCGAGTGATCCATGCTGAAATGATCTCGACCGTTGATGAGGATCAAGACATCTCTTGATCTCATCCGTCAATTTAAAATTTTATTATTTTTATTATTTTTTAAATTATTTTTTAAACTTTTTTATTTTTATTTGATTTTTTTAAATTTTATTTTTTTTATTTTTATTATAATTTATATTTATTATTTTTTCTATTCTTTTTTAAATTTTTTATTATTTTATTTTGGATCAACGAACTAAGCCTTTGGAAACATCACCTAGGACCTAGGACTTAGGACTGATGAGGGGATTTAAACATTTTTCAACCCTCAGGACACATTACATCATGATTTTAACAATTTACATCTCAAGGGAGAAAAACCCCTTTAACATAGACCCTCACAAAACACCCAGTTCTGCGACACGATTATAATCTAGCAGGCTAACACACTAGGATTCTCTAAAATTCCAATGACAAAATCTATCCCGGCTTTGGGATTAGGTTTGAAGGAAAACTCTGCCGATCCGTGGATCGGTGAGACGAAAAACCCCTTTAACATAGACCCTCACAAAACACCCAGTTCTGCGACACGATTATAATCTAGCAGGCTAACACACTAGGATTCTCTAAAATTCCAATGACAAAATCTATCCCGGCTTTGGGATTAGGTTTGAAGGAAAACTCTGTCGATCCATGGATCGGTGAGACGAAAAACCTTCCGGGACATAAATTATCATAGGAAAATTAGGTCTACCTAGGCAATTTACAAACTCGACTCATATCTGCTAGGATTATTTACAATTAATACATGCAGACTGGGTTTACAATTAGATCGATCGAGCTGCTGATGACTGCAGGATGGCACGGACACACTGATCAGGTGCTGCCCCTTTTTTGCGAAGAAAAAGGGGGTGTACTGCATGGGTAGTTGACCGGTAGAGGTCAACAAGCTGTTTGGACATGTGGTAGATACCACCGTGATCTATTGCGACAACCAAAGTGGGATTTGTCTTTCTAAGAATCCCATGTTTCCTAACCGCTCCAAGCATATTGATATTAGGTACCACTTCATCCGGGATATAATACAACGGGGAGCAATAAGGCTCCAACACATTGGGACTGATGATTAGGTCGCCGATATTTTTACGAAGCCCCTGGGGAAGGTCAAATTCTTAACCTTCCATGAACAACTTGGAGTCGTGGAGAGACCCTCTTATGAGGGTCCTGTATGAGATGGATGTTGAGCTCTGGGAGCTCCGGGGGGCTTGGGGTACTTCTTGGAGCGATGAGCGACCATAGGGTGAGTGGTTCACCTTCCCCTAATGGTGCGCGATGTACAGGGTGAGTGGTTCACCTTCCCCTGTGATACCCCATGGCGACATATGCATAGGTTGAGTGGTTCACCTTCTCCTATGGCATATGAGCAGGATGAGTGATTCACCTTCTCCTGCTGGCACATCCTACCCATGCAGTCTAGGACTCATGGGAAGTACCTCTCATCTGGCCAATGAGTATAGAAATGAGGATAGGGACCATAGTACTACCGATGGATGCATCGTGTACTATTGTACTCCCTATGCTAGGATGTTGATATTGATCTGGGATCAATGGAAACTGACTTCGGGTCAATTAAAAGTGGTATGACACACTCTCTATTATTGGAGACTGACTTCGGGTCAGTGGAGAATGGTATGATACATTTTGGATCATTTCTTCTTTCTTCATGGTTCAACAGAGCAGAGTAGAGACAGGGATGGTACAAATTGTCAGACAGTTTGGCAAGTGAAGTTCTCCCCAGTTGAGAGAGTGTTAAATTTGGCAATTAGGGCCAAACTTCACCTTGGAAAGCTCATATGAGGCAGCTGATATTTTTATTGGATTCCTCTCTCCGAGAGGTGTAGGATTGATCTAAAGATCATCCCATTCTGACATGTACAAATGGAATTTTGAATTTATTTTGATTATGGACAAATTGTGAAGGTTGGCCAAACATCAAAATTGCACCTCAACGTTGCATATAAATACAAGGAGCCTCCTCCTTATTTTAGCATCTCACTCACACTCATTCTTCTCTCTCCTACGTTGATAGGGTACAAATTTCAGAGGCAGCTCTCCACACATGCAAAGAAGAGAAGGGTTTTCTATCCCTGCGTTGACCAATGTTGACCAAAGTTGCAGGAGGATTATTTTGACTTGCATTGACCTATTTTGATTGCGGTTTTGTGTGGGGGATCTCTGTTTGGGTAGGCCGCATTTTTGGGAACAAAAATCAAGGTTGTTTGACAAGTGTTGACTGCAGAAGGGTTTGCTGCAACATTGACTTACGTTAACTAGATTTCACTAGACTTTTTCGGATTGTTTTTGGGTTGATTTGACTAGCTATTGGAGGCCAAGTTGACCCAGTTTTACCGAGCTGTTTTGGAGGTCAAAATTTGCCCTATTAACCAGCATTGACTTTCTGGTTAGGGCTTTTTGTTACTGTTGTTTGACTAGTCAGATTTCACTTTGATTGGGCAAGTGAACATTCGATATTGCTCTCTCTCTCTCTTTGTTGAACTTTTGAAGAATTATAAGAAGAATTGATCAAGGGTTTCCCCACATTGGGGTTTGCCCCTGGCTGGTGCCACATCTTGTGTCCTCTTGTCTTGGCTAGTCTTCTACTGTTATTGTTTATGTTCTATCTGCATTTTACTATCATGATGATGTGATGTTGAACTAGATATTGATATTGGGCTTATAAAGAAATTGAAGTAAAATTGCTCTAAGCACAGAACATACCATTGTTATCCTAAAATTAATACTAGGAAATTCATTTAGAGTTAGGGCAAGAAATTTGAAAAAAGGAGAAGAAATTATGGTGATAATCAAGGGTTTGTAGACCAATGCCTAGCCTATTGTGGAGAATGGAGCCAAAGTGTGTTTGATTTAGGATTCTCACTTTCTCAAGAAGCCCTATTGCAACCTTGCATGCTCTAGTGAAGCAGCTACAAGGTCACAACAAGGATTTATACTTCGATTTGCAAAATCGAAAAGTTTCAAGGTCAAAGTTTCACAACTCACCCCTAGGAACATTCACTTCTTATTGCCAAAATGAGTAACATATGCAACGAACCAAGATCACGTGTTTTATGAATTCGCATCAACATTAGGGCACAAGAAAAATTAAGACATCGTGTTCCATACATTAGACATTAAGCATTAGAAATTCCACATGGGATAGCACTTACATGACAAAAGAAGTATATCCATCGATCACATTTGCAAAGAATGAAGCTCCAAGACAAATAGAAATTATCCAAACATCAAAATGCATCAAATAATCTCCAATTCGTCCAAAATAGCAGGATTGAGTTCTTTCTTCAAAGAGATACAAATCCAAGAGATGATGAATGAGAGAGAATGCCTCTCTTCTATTTATACAATCCTCTAAAGGATTTGAATGGCCTATTTTAGCCTAATAATGCCCCTAAAGTAAAATAATGTGCAAAATAACAATATTGTTGGTGACAAGCCCACCAAATAGCTCCATAATATGAAAAATAAGCCTCCCAAGAGGGTCGAAATGGTAATACAATAGCTAAGAGGGCCATTGAAAGGCCTAGTGGAGTCCAATATGTGCCAAAATAAGTGGAAGGGCTCCAAATATAGCGATAAAGGGGTTGGCCCCTTGATTTCCAAGCAAATGACCTGTGGTGCTCCCAAGTGGTTGTGGGGGCACAAAAACATCCTCATGGGTCTCCAAGTAGATCGATCAAGCCTATATCCCATTTGTAAGGGATGGAACAATGACGCAAGCCCTCCCTTTGTCTCTCATGGTGAGACACAACCTCATCTGGGCCCTAGATCAACTACCAAGTGTGTGGTGCAAGTGTGTGGTGCAAGTGTGTAGTTGGCTGGGCAAGGTGGTCCAGGTGCATCATCATCATCAGATAGGTGGAACATGAGCAAGCAACGGATGGTACTGAAGGACCCCATGGCATGGCTATCTGCTCTCTGCTATAGTGGAGGCATATGGCTCTCAACGCATGCCCTACAAATGCCAATATGACCCTCTAGGGGGCTTGGACCCTGTATAGGGAGACCAAACCCCAAGATGAAGACCCACCTACAATCCTGTATAAGATCCAATGCGTCTCCTCATCGTCTGGTATAACAAATCATCAGTGTAATTGAGTAAATGAGCTTAAAAACCATGGAACCAAGCGGACACTTCATAGTGGCATGCCCTTTCGTAATGGGCTTTAGAGTGTACAGGTGTCTCCAAGTTCAAAAAGGAGGTTAACCAAGGACCCTATTAGGTGGTTTCAACCTCTAAGGGAGTGTTAGGTCCATGGTACATACATCAAGTGGCAGGTGTCATGTGATATAATGATGGAAAGGGGTGGGGCATTAGGAAAGGCTCCAAACCACATGCCATAGTACAAGGGTAGCAAAGATAAGGGAAGCCCACACTTGGGTGTATGAATGCAGGAGGGAGCAATTGTGGCACATGCATTATCCTAGCCTTTGTTTTTCCACCCTTCTTTATATTCCTTTTGCCTTTTGTTGATTTTTCTTTTAAAACTGCTCGGGGCTCCAGGGGATGAGAGCATGATGTGAATGATATAGCAGTGAATACCCCCTTAAGGTTGGACAGTTCATCACCCACCAGGGGTTGGGACAATCATGGGTTCCTTAATGATGTAGGGGGCCAATATAGGGGGCCCTAGGAACCAGGGTGATGGCCATAATTATGGGGGTAGAGCTCATGCTTAGCTTTTGCCCACATACTAAATTTGTATATCCCTACCATCTTTTGCATTTTATGGTACATTTTCTGTGAGATTGGCCAAATTATGCTTTTTACTTTCCTTTTAGCTGCATTAACCTTCGGGGCACCATTCTAGGCCCGACCCAAAGTGTGGACAAGGGGAGGGGGAGGCTAGCTCCTTGTGGACCCAGATGGGAAATATGTCAAAAGGGGTTATAATGAGCGGAGGGGAGTGATGTATGTGGCGTCAGGAAGTGGCACCACGCAACCAAAATCAGGATTTCCCATGTAGTGACACTCCTAAAGCTAGTAGCCAATAAAGGAGATCCCACAGGATTAGGATACAAGGTTAACCACCAAATTGGACAAGGGGACAAGAGTACAAACCAAGCCTATTTCCGCCGTATCCCACCACTAATTCATAATCAAAAGTGTCCATGATAAGTAAGCAAAAATACCCAACTACATAATGAAAGCCATACCTTCAAGGTTGGAAGGCCCACCTTCAAACATACGATCATAACAGACGGGTAAGGAAGCATAATGGCTGGCTCAGGTGGCGGAGATGATGGCACATCAAGATATCTGGTGGTTGCAAGGGGTTGTTGGTTGTAAGCTGAAGACAATATAGGAGAAAAAATTATCCTATGGTGTCATCCACAGGTGGTGGGTAACAAGTTTTAGGACTCCTTTTCTCCTATCAATTTCGGTGGTGAAAGATTCAACCCTAGTTGATAAACTTAATTTCTTTTTTGTTGTCCCTTTTCCTACTTGTTCTGCTACAAGGTATTGGACGAAATTTTTTGGTCTGAGGAAGGTTACCAAGCCAAGCGAAATTTTTCTAAGGACAACATCTGCAGCAAGGCAAACGAATCTATTCCTGAAGTCAAGCGAGCTAAGCCAAGGACAAAATAGCGAAGAATTGTGCAAACCTAGTATGAGGTAATACATAGCAATAAATGAATTACTCCTAAGGCAGCCAAGATCAGGTTTTGAAGTGGGTCGAAGCTTTCAGAGCAAAAGACAAAAGTTTTGGGTAGCCGAAAATAGCCTAAGTTACCAGTCTGAACCCTCGCTAAGGTAAATCAAACGTCAGAACAGACCCGAAGCACCTGAGGTCACTACAAGAACCTTACGATAGATCCTAGAGGAAGTTTCAAGCAAGTTAAGAATTCGATCATCTCCCTAGCACCTCGTTATCTTTGGTAAAGAGCTCGAAGTTCATTTATGTAATTCTATTGCATCTCGAGCCGATTCCTGTAGCAGGACGAGGGTTTCATATTGAAATCTAAACTGTCCAAACAATAAGACATAGCTTGACCCAGTTAATTAGTTATCAGATTCTAGATTAGATTTGCACTGTGGTTTATGTTGGAATTTGAATCATAATTGAATTGTTGGAACCACTCTAGTTTATATTGAAGTTTGATGTAGATTTGTATTGTGGGAATCTGTTCTGGAATTTGATTTTATTTATACTACATAATGGGAATTGGATTGCAAATTGATTAATGAGTTAATTGTGTTGATTAAGGAATAATATTGTTGGAATATTCCTTTGCCCTTCATAAACAAAAGAATAATTTCGCTAATGCTTTAGAATCCCTAACCAAAACACAAACACTAGGGAGAAAATTACCCTAGAACATGACACACATATCATCTTCCTCAATCTTGTAACTCATTCAAACTGCATGAAATGTGCTACTTGCCTCCTCCATGTGCAAGGACACTCTCTTAAGAGTAACCACCTTAAATATAATAATAAATAAAATAATAAGATGCCAAGTCAAACTAGTAGAGCAAATTTCCAAAAAGCTATCTACGCTTTTAAGC
Organism: Pinus taeda; assembly: GCA_000404065.3. NCBI lineage: Eukaryota > Viridiplantae > Streptophyta > Pinopsida > Pinales > Pinaceae > Pinus > Pinus taeda. Next base: position 11,070 of record APFE031182696.1, read on the forward strand.
CTAAGAACCTAGTTCATTTTGTTTGCAAAGGCAGTTAATGTGTCATAATGTTGGCCCATAGATCTCATGGTAACTTGGTCTCAAGCATCTAATTGCAAAGATCTTTTATGCACTTGACTTATGCGAACTATATTTAAATGAAGCACTAAGGTAGGTAAACTAGTACATTAGCATGCCCATTTCATTTTTGCCTTGGAATAAGTATCAAGGCTCAATGCAAATTTATGGAGGGAGGAAATACCTAGACCTTCATTGTGATTGGCTAGGTCTTAAAGAGCTAATCTTCTTACTTCGTATTTTCAACAATTCAAGATTCTCTTTAGGCAATAATCCTTCTCATGTATAGTCAATTTACAAAGTAGAATAAAAGTTGAACATATTTTCATTTATTATTTTCTATCTTAACAAGCAATAAGAAGTGCTCCATAACTAAGCTTGTTCTAACTTCTAATTCATTTTACATCACAATTGATTCAATATCACTCTTTCCAATATACTAGCAAACACATGCATGAAGTGGCATTGGAGAGACTTGAACTGTGGGGCCATAGAAATGCCTCACTATCACCTAGTAGGCTAATCCTCAATCAATTGTTCACAATGTATATTCTTGTTTTATTAAAGTAGTAGAAAGTTATATTTTTAACTAGAAAAAATACTACAAACTTCATAAATTATTTTTTCCTTATGACTCAATTCAATTGTTAACCGGCGATGAGGGCAATCATCATTGACTGCTATCCACAAATGTGGGCTGACACTTCAAGGAAACACATGCCTCCTGAAATGACCCGTCAATGGTCCATAAGGTGGGCTAACATATCACCATCATTCAAGCAAAACCATGCATACCTCCTGAAAGGACCCATTGGTGGTCTTATGACAGACTTTGGCAAAGAGACTTTCACTCCTGCCAAATGCCTCTAGGTCTAGATTCGTTAACTTATGTTCTTAAACCATGCATGCTAATGCATGCATGCCTCTTGAAATGACACATGGGTGACTGGTGGTCCATTGTTGGTCCATAGGGTGACAAACTTTGGCAGACAGGAAAACAGACGTTAACTTATGTTCTTAAACCATGCATGTCTCTTGAAGAACCATGCATACCTCTTGAAATGACACATTGATCATTGGTGGTCCATTGGTGATCCATAGGGTGGCAGAGATGCCTATGGGTCTAGATTCGTTAACTTGTTTTCAAATATTTTCTTATACTTGTTTTCAAAGTTTCAAATATCTTCTTATATCCAAGGAAGATGAGCTCCTGCTAAGTGTCATTGGCAGTTGGTGGTCCATAAGGTGATAGACTTTGGCAGACAGACTCTCCTGACAGTTGGTGATCCATAACGTGGTTGGTCATCCATAAGGTGACAGACTTTGGCAGACAGAGTTTCACTCCTACCAAACCTGCCAAATGGCATTGGCAGTTCGTGGTCCATGAGGTGACAGACTTTGGGAGACCAAATTTCAGGTCTTTGGGAGACAGACTTTTTCACTCCTGCCCGTTGATCGTCCATAAAGTGACAAACTTTGGCAGACAGACTTTCATTCCTGGTGGTCGGTGGTCCATAAGGTGACAAACTTTCGCAGACAGACTTTCATTCCTAGTTGTCGGTGATCCATAAGGTGACAGACTTAGGTGACAAACTTTGGGAGACCAAATTTCAGGTCTTTGGGAGACAGACTTTCACTCCTGCCCATTGATCGTCCATAAAGTGACAAACTTTGGCAGACAGACTTTCATTCCTGGTGGTCGATGGTCCATAAGGTGACAAACTTTGGCAGACAGACTTTCATTCCTGGTTGTCGGTGGTCCATAAGGTGGCAGACTTTCACTCCTGCCTGATGTCTCGAGGTTTAGAGTCATTAACTTGTTAATGAGTTTTCAAATTTATATCTGAGGAGCTCATCAACTCATCCAAGGAAGACGGGTCTAGAGTCGTTAACTTGTGTTCTTACGTTCGAGGAAGATGAATGAGCTCTTCGCCAATTAAAAAATTGTTGGTCTTACTCCGGGAGCCAATAAAAAAGAGTTGTTGGTGCTCCGAGAGCCAAAGGCAATTTTATCCTAAATAGTGTCCACGAGAAAGCCAATGTGACCCAGTGCCTCTTGTGGTCAGAGAAGTAGAGTCATGCCTTAATTTTATGCATAAGACCAGATACTACAGTGTTGAAATTTGGTACCGGAGGACAGGTGGTTCCCTTAGGCTTTGATCTTTGGCCTAGGGAAAAGTGTCCAAAAGATTTTAATTTTTCTCCTAAAGTGTTATAAAGTTAAAATCTAATTTAAAAGTAACTTTAAGTGATAAAATTACTAAGTCTATTTTTAAAGTGATTTTTATAAAGTCAATGAAAAATTAGAAAGGAAGAGTGACTTTGGAAATAAATGACTAAGTGGGTCTTTATTAAAGTGGGGTGAATTAAAATAGAAATGAGAATTCTAAATGTGCATTTATCTAACCATTGATCTAAATCTATCTCAGCCATTGGATTTAGGGATCACCCAAAAGTCATTTAGGGTTGGGTTAAAGGAGGAAAAGGAGAAAAAAGATCATTCATTCTTTCATGAGCAGATTGGGAGAAGGAGAGTAATAGAGCAAGGGAGATTTTTGGATAGGAAGGAAAAAGAGGCAGCAGTTTGGCACACATACCAGGCAGTTCTTCAGCAAATCAGAACAACAGAAAGAACAAGCAGAAAAAGCTGATTTTTTGCTGAAAAACTGAGAAAAACTTATTTTTTGGCACGAATTTCGAGGAGACAAATTTCGGCACAAAAATCGAGGTATGTCTGTACGGTCCGTACATCCATACGGTCCGTACTGCACATACAGCAAGTTCCCAGGTTGTCTGTTGGGTTGAAAACAGATAAGTTTGCTTGCTGGAAATTTTATTTTGCTGAAATTTTCTTACTGTAAAAAGACATTTTCCAGAAATAAAGAAGAGCTCTCAAACTGGTTTTCTCCAAGAGTTGTAGGGGGTTTTTCCAGGGTCACATTGACCAAAAATATCAGTGTTTTAATGTGTTTT
>APFE031182701.1:0-15487 GCA_000404065.3 Pinus taeda
TTATATAGGCAAGCTCTTCCTCACATCATGGATCATGGGGCTCAATAATAATAATAAAATAAAACAATACCATGGGCCAAAACCATAACAAACCAATACCATCAACTCAATACTAGGGATCAACACGTCTGTCGAGATGCCATGGTCCAAAAACCATAGGTTCAAATTCCAAGGACTAACTACCATAGACCAAAGGTAAGTTTTCCCACATGAAATAAACTTTTCTCCATAGGTTCAAATTCCAAGGACTAACTACCATGAACCAAAGGTAAGTTTTCCCACATGAAATAAACTTTTCTCTGCATAAAATTCCGCGAACTTTTCTCCACATGAATAAACTTTTTAATTCTCATCATATTGAGAGCCATGCCATGGGTGTTGCCATCAAGTACAACACTTTAGCCATAATTCCAACAGATCCTAATCTAAACCCGACAATCAAAACCTCACAATGTCAGGCGCTAACAAAAGACTTAGAAGGAGATGCAAAAATGATAGTCAGTGAAATAGGAACAGAGGATATGGAACTCAGTGATATTCTAGAAAGGGAGGGCATGGATCTCATCACCATGGTAGAGCAATGGAAGAAAAAAGGAATGGAACATATCCCAGAGGAGGAAGTAGCCAGAGTGAATTCTCTATTCCTAGCAAGGCAAGATGCAGAACTAATAATGCAGAAAAGAGGCTTTGGAACAAGAAAGGGTCTGGGAGTTAGGGCCCTAGTATTACATTAAACAAATACCAATGCCAAACACAATGAGAAGAGAGGCCGGCAAATAAATAGTGAGGCACTTCAAGAGCTAGGTCAGATGCTCCTCAACTCAGGTAAGATGAAATCCCTTGAGGCTTTCATGCTTCCCTATTAAAAAATCTATTAATTATGAAGATTCTTTCATGGAATGCTACAGGGCTAAACAGTAAAAGGAAACAAAGACTTCTAAGAAAGAAAGTCAAAAATGAAAATCCTGACATGATTCTTTTGCAAGAAGCCAAATGCTCCAGCCAAAAAATGAAAGGGATAAGCAGAAATTTAGGAAGAAGAATGGAATACATGGAAGTGGAAGGGAATGGAATGGAGGGAGGCCTAGACATGCTCTTGAATCCCCATGCCCTCCATCTTATAACTGCAAAGGCTTCTAGATCATTCATCTCCCTGGAAATGCAAATCATAGGGGATTCCAATACATACCTGTGTACTAATATTTACAGCCCCCAAAGACTAGAGGACAAACTGGTGATGCTAGATTGCCTCTCCAAATGCATCACAGATATCTCACAGCTCAGGCTATCTATGGAGGATATTTTAACATGATAACCTCGCTGATAGAAAAGAAAGGAGGGGTAAGAATGCTAAATCAAGATGCAACGACATTCAACAACTTCATCAGAACAACAAATCTTGTGCATATCCTCCCCAAAAATGGGTTATATACCTGGAAAAACAAAAGAGGAGGAGACAGGCAGATTTCCTCCAAACTTGACCACTTTCTTATAACAGAAGCCACCCTCCTTGAAGGGGTAACTGTAGAATGAAACATTATACCTTGTGGAGGCTCTGATCACTGGCCCATCACCATGGACGTAACCATCGTCAGTACTTCGAAAAATAGACCTTTCAGGTTTGAGAAATTTTGGTTAAGTCACCTAGAATTCACTTCTAAAATCAATCATTGGTGGCACGAGCCACTGGCCACTAGAGGCACCAAAATGTACCAGTTTCAAGACAAATTAAAGCACCTCAAAGCTCGGCTAAGGTCCTATAACAAAGAGGTCTTCGGTGACATGTTTAAAGACAAACAGGCCCTGGAGGAACAATTGGCACAAATCCACACAAACTAGCTCCAAGGGGACATCACCCACAACGCCATTAACACAAAGCAAATCCTCGTGCAGAATTGGAATGAAAGATGCGAGCAGGAAGAAATACTTTGGAGACAAAAGTCTCACATTCAATGGCTCAAAGAAGGGGAAAAACACCAAGTTCTTCCATTGTTCGACTATGGATTATAGGTGCGCCAACAAAATCACCCAGTTGAAGGTTGAACAAGGAACTCCCCTCCAATCTAATCAGGATATCTCATCCCTCCTCACTAATCACTTTAGCCACATAGAAATGGAACCAGATACTGATAGGGAAGAGGCTATAAGGGAAGTCATGACCTCCATACCAAGGTTAGTAACTGAAGATCAAAATAAATATTTAGACCACCCTGTTACCATGGAGGAGGTGGAAGAAGCAGTGAAAGAGATGCCTAGTGGAAAGGAACCAGGGCCGGATGGTTTCACCATTCATTTTTATAAAGCATGTTGGGAAATTGTGATCTGGAAGTGTGGAAGGTGGTGGAAGATTCCCGAAAATATTCACCCATCCTCAAATCCCTTAATTCTAACTTCATCACCCCCCAAAGAGGAGGAAGCAAGCACCCCTTCAAAATTTCGGCCCATCGCTCTGTGCAATGTTCTTTATAAGACTATCTCCAAAATAAAGGCCAATAGACTGAAGTCAATTCTTCCTTGGATAATCTCAGAGGATCAATCTGGCTACGTGGAGGGCAAACAAATCATGGATAATGTCCTGCTAGCTTAGGAAATGGTTCACACTCTTCATCTCAGAAAAAAGCAGGTATGATCATCTAGTTGGACGTGTCAAAATCCTATGATAAGGTCAGTTGGAGGCATCTAGAAGCCATTTTGGAAGCCTTCGAATTTTCTCAACGTGGATCAACTGGATTCTAGCCCTAATCAAATCCCCCAGATTCTCTATCCTGGTCAATGGAGCTCCCACCTTCCCCTTTGCCCCCTCTAGAGGCATTTGTCAGGGGGATCCCATTTCTCCTTTTCTTTTTGTCATTTTGATGGAAGGCCTGAGTCGCATCATCAAAATTGCAAAGGAGAAAAACCTTATACAGGGCCTCCAACCCCTCCCACCCTGCCCAACCACAACTCATCAACAATTTGTGGACGACACCATGCTCCATGGAACCCCTATGAATCAGGAAGCTCAAGGTTTCAAAGCTATTCTTAATCTCTTCAGTAAAGCTACAGGCATGGACCTTAATCTGGACAAATCCTCCATTTTCTTTTTCAATACTCACTTAGCGATCCAGAAAAATCTCATTGCTATCCTTGGGTTCAGAAGACAAAACCTTCCCTCTAAGTATCTAGGAATCCCTCTGACTGATAAACCTTGGCAAAAGATCCATTGGGAGAAACTACTTTCTAACCTCAAAGATTGAAGTGAACACTAGACTAATAGGGTCCTTAACTTCACTGGTCGGCTTGTCCTAACTAAGGCTGTCCTACAAGCCATCCCTCAATATATGCTCTCCATCCTTCTGACCCCTAAAGGAGTTCTCCAGAAGATTAGAAACATTCAAAGAATCTTCCTATGGTATGGAAATTTTGATAAACAAAAATGGGCTCTAGCAGCGTGGGAAAAACTCTGTAAACCCAAGATCATGGGTAGTTTGGGACTTCAAGACCCGGACACAGTAAACAAAGCTTGTGGGGCCAAAATTTGGTGGGGGTGGGTTAAAGAACCACAGATAGCCCGGACCAGGCTATGGAAAGCCAGGTATGCTGAAAATTGGAACCCTCAGGATCTCATTCGAAATGACCAACCGTCCAGCAGGATCCCCCATTTGTAACATGGCTAAGGCCAATCGAAACATCATACAACAACATTACTTCTAGGAAATACGTAATGGTAACACAGGTCTCTTTTGGGAAGATTCTTGGCAGCAACTTCCCAAGCTTGAAAGTCCTAAGTATCTTCCCCTGTAGCATAGGTACCAGGAACAAGGAAAACTCATGGTGAACCAGTACTGGAGAGACAATATTGCAGACTAGTACTAGAGACATTGGGACTTAAACAACACCCCACAGGCAGATGGGATGGATAACCTTCTCTTATCCTTGCACTCTTGTCTGGATAAAAGGAAGATCCATTACTCTTAGGATGAAGATCAACTGAGATGGGGCAAACTTGATGGTGGCACTTTCAACCTAAAGGAAGCTAGACTTTATTTAGAAAATAGGGATCAGAAAGAGAAAGTGAATTGGCACAACAATGTATGGGACACCACCATCTGGCCGAATATTAAAACCTTCTTATGGCTATTAATGCATCATAAGATCCTCACTTGGGAGAAATTGCACAAAAAAGGCTTCATTGGCCCATCTCAATGCCCCCTCTGTGAAAAAGAAGAGGAATCGATGAATCATCTCCTCAACAATTGTGAATGGACCAATAAACTTTGCGTTTGGATGGAGGAAATCTTTAAACAATCAGACAGAATTAGCCATTCTATACAAGATAGCATAGCCAACTGGAGAACCAATTATTCCAGTTGTGATTCTGTAAACATCCTATGGAAGCTAAGCCCTAGTTTTATAGTCTGGTCCACATGGAAAGAAAGAAACAGAAGAATTTTTCAAAAGGATTCTAGGAAGCTAGATACCATTAAAACAAATTTCATGCAAAATATGTGTGAAACCACCCTTACCAGGTGTAAAGCAGAACAGGAGATCAAGTCATCTACAAATGACAGGAAAATTCTGCAGATTTTTGGGATAATTGCTGCAACTGAACACATTTCTCCAGCTCAACGACCTCATCCCGTTTCTTCTGTACTCTCTTGGCAACCTCCTCTACCAAGATTTCACAAATTAAATTTTGATGGAGCCTCTCGGGGCAACCCTGGCCTTGCTGGCCTTGGAGGTGTAATCCGCAACAACAAAGGCAAAATTCTTCACATCTTCAGTAATTCTCTGGGAGAAGCCACCAACAATGAGGTCGAATTTGTAGCTTTGGAGCAAGGATTACAAATCCTAATCCGCTTGGGGAAAGGGGCAACAATAGTGGAAGGAGATTCACTCTTAGCCATCAATGCAGTGAGGAAATTACAAACTGGTTCGCAGTCTGAGAAGATAACTAAGCACTGGCGACTAGCCATGGTCACTGAGCTCATAGCCAAACATCTATCTGTTCTAGATGGGGTTGTTCTGAAGGCAATCAGGAAAAATGTGAATGTTATGGTGGATAGCCTAGCAAACCACGCAATCAACCATTGAAATGATAACATTGGAACTTGTTGGCAGGACGTTGCATGTGATAATCTTCAAGACAAATGCTTACAAATCTCCAGGCAAGACCTCACAGGCATGTCAGGAGAGTTGGACAACATTCATGGAACCACTCATCAATGATTTATGTGGCTAGCTGTAATTGTTCACTCCCTAATCCATAATGCCTGGAAATGGCACCGCAGGTGGGAGTCCTATGGTTCACATTGGGAGAGGTGGAAGATCCACCATAGAGATAGAGGTCAGATGACATATCACGAATCTGAGTCCACGTGTCCTCGTTTCATCAGTAACAAGCATGGCAGTCCGAATGTAATCGACTGTGATAATGATAAGGTAGTCAGTCACCTTCTAGGGATTCAGACTGTTAGGTATATGGGAAATATGGAGGCTTCGGTTATGATTGTGGACCCTTAGATTGTGTCCTCAATTATTAATACATAGACCACCGGGATTGATTTCACCTATCTTAGTTATTTCTCAGAGCTCAGTGTTGTGTATATTGTGTGGTATATTTATCAATTGCCGACACCCACAATAATATTATGGCAAAGAGTAACAACCGAAGTGTTAGAGCAACTGGGGAGTTGAAAAGAGGCCGAGAGACTTATAAGGACTCTGTCTCCACAAAAGGAAAACAATATATTGAAGAACTCCAAGTCAAGGTGAATGAAGCCCATGAAGGGATGGACATTAATACTATCAGTGAGGAGATTGATTGGCTCTCAGACTTGGCCACCTCGGATACCAGGGCAACCCAGTTCCTAAGAACACAGAGTGAGGCTTGGTGAATGAAAACTATGCTAGCTAAATCCCTGAGCATGCAAGGAGCAACTCTAAAGGATGCCTACCAAGAAAATTCTCTTGCCTTGGCCAAGAATTCTGCGAGGCTAAACAAGCCGGAAATCACCATGAACTCCCTCATGGAGGAACTAAGAATGCTAGCTCAGAGCCTGGGAGCTTTCATTTGGCTCTTCAAGCTTTCTATTTGCCAGGGGCTTAATGTTGCTATTGATATCACTGAGGACGACTCCAAAACCACCACCATCAAATGCCACAAGTCCCGCAATGATCCCAAGGAAGATGATGGAGTTGGTCCAAGTGTTGTTGTTCCTCATGAAGTCACAGAAATTGACCAGTATGTTTCCAAGGAGGTGGTTATCCACACTGGGTTACAGTCTGCGCTTTGCTGTTTAGTTTTTTATTTTCTAAATTCTATTGTTTGTATAAGGCGGTGGGCCATTCAGAGGCCTTCTTTGTTAGTTTTGGCTTTAGTTATGCCTGGCAGCTCTGTGTGGTTGGCCATTATCTAGTTCGATCTTTGTTTGACCAAGGTTCTGTTATGGTAGTCCAGTTTAAGTGCAACATGTTTCCTGATCCATAAGGCCTTTGTAAACAATATTTTGTTCTGACTAGCCTACATTTCTCTATTCTCTCTAGAAATGGCAGACCCCTTTTGTAACCATATGTAATTTTTGTGATCTAATATATCAACTGATTTACACAAAAGAAGAAAATATATAAATAACTAACTAAATAATAAAAAGGATAAATAAATATATAAAAATCACAAGTGAGGGAGTTCTTAAAATAAAAAAATATAAAAATAATCAATAATAATAAAATATAATAAGGGGATAAATAAATGATAATAGAATGAAAATTATTTAAAAATATAAAAAAGATGGTGTTCTAAAAATACATTATATATATATAATGATAGTGATAGTGTTAATAGTAATAAATGAAATTGATCACAAATACATACTATTACTTAAAATCAATAAAAATAAATAAAAAAAGGGGGAGTCCTCTGTAGAAAAAAAAAAAGAAAAAAAGAAAAAGGAGAAAGACTAAGAGGAGAGGGTAGGAATCCAACAACTACTAATTTTCCAGTCATCATCCCTATTAATGTTATTAGAGGACTGCTCAATTTCAATGGCTTCCCTAAACTTGTGGTGATGAAATTGAGAAATTCTTGCGACGACCTTGGCTTCCTCAATGCATATGTGATGCTTGGTCTTCACTGCATGTTCACTAAAGCTAAGGATTTGGTCCTCCCATGTTTGATATCAACAACATGTTCTTTAATACTTTGGTTAATAGACCGACCCATTTCTCTGATGTATGAGGTCCCACATGAACATGGGATGACATAAACACCTTTCAAATCCATAGGGTTCACTCGGTCTTTAACCGACTTTAGGGAGCTTCTAATGGTAATGAGGGGTCTAAAGGTTGAGGGAACATTATGTTTCTTCAATATTCTCGCAATATTGTCTATCGTCCCTTGGATGAAGGGGAGGTGAACTCCTGAATGTCGATCAAATGTGTCAGTCTTAACCTTAGGACCCTTACCAGCTTTGAGGAAAGCTTTAACACCCTGCTGCCTACTATAACCATTTTGGACAGAAACATTAAAGAGATGGGAATTTTCTTTAGAAAGGTAGCCTTTATCAGAAATCCTTAAAGCCCAGGTGGCTAACGTGCTGAGAACACCTATATTTTGAGCAGGAAAGTGATGGGAACTTGCATGAAGATATTGCTCAGTATGAATCTTTTTTCGATACACCTGATGGGAGAAAGAACCATCAACCTTCCTAGAAATGAGGACATTAAGGAAAGGAAGGCAACCATCAACTTCTCATTCCATGGTGAATTTTATGGAGCTAGATTGATTATTAAGATGCTTGAAAAAGCTATCTAACTTGTCAAGCCCATGTTGCCAAATGGAGCAAGTATCAACAACAAATCTTTTCCAAAGTTTGGGTTTAATCATGTGGGAACTCATACATCGAAGAAATAGGTCGGCCTATTATTTTTATTTTGTATTTTTAGAACACCACTTTTTTATATTTGAATCATTTTCATTGTATTTATTGTTTATTTATCCCTTTTATATTTATTTAAATTTATTTATTTATTTTTTTAATATTTTTATTTTAAGAACTCCCTCTCTTGTGATTTTTATATATTTATTTATCTTTTTTATATTAGTTAGTATTATATATTTTTCACTGTGGTTTATTTTTCTCATTTTTCCTAATCGGATAATAAAATAAATAAATACATTAATAAGTAAAGAATGAATAAGTTAACTAATATATTAAAGTATTATTTATTAATTATTTAAGAAATTTAGAGTATATAGTCATTTCGTTGGTTCATAATATTACTTCCCTCCCCGGCCAAATGTAGTTGTTTTCCTCTAACTGTTAGTTTGATCTACCTTCTTATTTAACCTTCCTCCGAGATTTGTCTCTTCATCTTGTCTTGAAGAGAACCACATTGGCTGGTTCGAAACGTGTCGACCTAATACTCTCTATGTGATTTTTTCCGAATATTTTCATGAATTAACAAGTTATGGATCACAGAAGCTTGAATTCAAACATGATTTATAATATTAATCCTTGTGTTTAATATAAATCCCTTGGGTTTATAATCATGGTCAACCATGGTCCAACATCACATTTTGACAAATATTTTCTGAATATGAAAATCAACGATGGTCCAATGTGACATTGTGACAAATATTGTCTCGATATGAAGATCGATCATGCTCAACCATGGTCAACCGTCTCTATTGAAGATCGATCATGCTCAACCATGGTCAACCATTGTCTCACTATGAAGATCAATCATGGTTAACGATGATCAACCATGGTTGAACGTTGAATTGCGAGAAAGATTGTCTCAATATGAAAATCAAACATGGTCAACCATGGTCACATTGTGAGAAAGATTTTCTCTTGGTCGAATGTCACATTGTGACAACCATGGGTAACCATGGTCAACCATGATCCAGTGTCGCATTGTGACAAAGATTGTCTCAATATGAAAATCGACCATGGTCAATGATATTCCAACGTCTCTTTGTCACAAATATTGTCTTCATATGAAAATAAATCATGGTCAACCATGGTTCAATGATGCATTATTCCAAAGATTGTTTCTATATGAAAGTAAACCATGGAAAACCTTGGTCAACCATGTCTATTTTAGGGTTTATAATATTAATCATAAGGTTTATATACCTTGGGTTTTTAGTATTAATGCCTTGGGTTTATATTATAATTCCCTTGGGTTTATTAATATAAGAGTTCATATTCCCAGGGTTATAATATAAATTACTTAGATTTATTGATGCCTTGGATTTATAATGTTAATAATCGCTTACATTTATAATATTAATCCAAAGGGTTTATAATATTAATAGCTTGGGTTCTCAATTTTAATCCCTTGGGTTTTTAATATTAATCCCCTGGCTTCATTAATCTTATGGTTTATATTCCTATGTTTTAGTATTAGTGCGAAGTTTCAATGTTTTTTTTTGTGTAAATCAGCTTTGTTATATTAGATGAAAATACATAGTATACAAAAAAATTGCCAGAGCAGTAAAAGACCTTCTTCTAATTAACGTTATCCCTATCTATAACCATTGAACCCCAGAACATACGACGCAGGGCAGTAGAGGAATGGGGATCTAACAAAATAACTCTTCATCCGTTCGAAAACATACAGGTCAAAGAGCCGTAGAAGAGTAGCCCCTTTCAAAAACCAACCATAAAGCCTTAGACATGCGCAACAAGAAAAAAGATAGCAAGAAAGCATACAAAACAGATCGCAGAGAATCAGTAGGTGTCCAGAACGATGTAGTTCTTGGAGTTGTCCTGCATAGCTGACGCCTTGGCCTGGCCTGCCTGAGAAGGCGAGGGAAGAGCACTTGGGTGAGCGTTTTTTAACCCCTCTGAAGTTTTCCTTGCAGCGTGGCCATCCTGATTGATGGTGTGTCGCAGAAGACTGATCAGAAACGAGAGTTTTTTCAAGGCTGTGTCGAGCTGTTGTTCCATGCTGCTAATTTTGAAGTCCAACCCTTCCAGAATGGCCGTGTGTTCCTCGTTAGTAACCGCAAGTGTCTGTTGGGCCTGCCGCACCTGGTTGGCATAGTCCCCTTGCATGTTGATGGATTTGGCAAGCATTTCCTTCATTCTCCACATTTCAGTTTGGGTTCTCACGAATTGCGTAGCCCGTGTTGTGACCGTGCCGGGGTCTTGCACCCAGTCCACTTCCTTACCCACCTCCTGCTGGTCCAGACTTTTTTCTTCTTCATTCACTATGGCCTCTAACTCTTCAATCCTTCGCTTCTGCTTCTGGGAGGTGCGGGTCTCATAAGCAACTTTAGCCCTTTTCAATTCTCTGCTAGCCGAGGCATTCCTACTTCCTCCACTCGCCATACTGCCTCCTGCACCTAATTGAAAGCTATGCACTTTGAGGATATAGGAACCGCTCGTTCGCTTGCCGATTGCAGAACTGATGACCATTCTGAAGCCTGTGTTGATCTTTAAATAGATGGAGTTGCTAAAAGAACCGTAAACAATTCGCCTGCTGCCCGGATGCTGGCTTGTCTGTTTGTCATAATTACTAGTTAATGGGTTGGAATTCCATTGATGATCCTTCGGATTGCCTTTGTGATCACCATTCCTGATGATCTCCGTATTTCTCTAGTTGTCCCATCGCCCGAAATGGAACTGGCGGCGATCGCCTTTCGTTATCATAGTTACATTGAGTTTTGCCTTCGCCTGCTTGAGCATTGAATGCTCTTGTCCAGTCTGTCCTTCATTCTCCTGCAGTCCTTTACTACCTTACTTAGCATCCATGGTTATCATTATTATTCCATTATGCTCGTGACAAACCTCGCTCGCCCGAACCTATCTTTCATTCATTAAATCTTGCCTTGAGGGCAAGGTGCAATTCTTTTTTAAATCCGGGCAGCTGACGTCCTGCCAACAGCTGTCCCAAATCATGGTGGGGTTCTCTATGTCGATGTTTTCCAAGTGGTATGCTATGGTATTGGCCTTGCAAAGACTAATCCTTTCAGCCACCCCAAGTGCTCTGCTATGCTCTCTGTTACTTTTGCTAATCGCCAGTGTTGCGTAACCTTACTTGCCTTTTCCCTAGCATACATTCTTTTGGCTGCTGTGATAGCAAGCTGAGTATCCCCCTCAATTACAACATCACCCGCTCGGAGGCTTCGCAAAATCCTGAGACCCTGCTCCATTGCTGTGAATTCCATTTCATTGTTCATTCCTTCTCCTAATGCTCTGCTGTAGATATGTATAATTTCCCCATCGCTGTTCTTGATAACACCTCCAATGCTAGTGAGACCGGGGTTGCCTCTCAAAGCTCCATCGAAGTTCAGCTTGAGGAAGCCAGGTGGAGGTCACTTCCAGAGGCTTGGAGTGGTTATGAGCTCCTGTTGATGACTTACTGCCACACTTTCAACTTCTCTGTCCAGATCAAAGGTTTTCAAAATTCGTAAGTCAACACCTGTAGCTTTATCGTTTTGATCTGTTTTTGATTTTACTATAACTAGTTGTTTTATGTTTTGCTTGATAGTCTTGAAAGAATGGGTGATATTTCTAGTTTCGTCACGAAATACCCTTCTATTTCTTTCTTTCCATAAAGTCCAGGTGATGAACCCTGGTATTATTTTCTAGATTGTGTTTACTCTCTGGTTGCCCGAGAAATTACCTCTCCATTTCTCGATGGTCTCCTGGATAGAATCTCTGGTTCTGTCCGTTTGCTGCATGACATTTTCGGCCCAATTCCACAGAGCGTCTGCTGAGTCGCAAGTGTTGAAGAGATGGTTCATGGTCTCCTCTTCCCTGTTGCAGAGAAGGCAATTTGAAGGGCCATTGAAACCTTTCTTCCAGAGATTTTCCCATGTTAGCGTCTTCCTTTGCATTAGCAGCCAGAGGAAGGTTCTAATTTTCGGCCAGCTTTGGGAATCCCAAACCTTACTGCTCCAAGCTACCTTTTCCAACTGTTCTACCTCTTTGATTCATATTCGAGCCTCTTTGAGTGTGAAATTACCCCCTCCTTGTTTTCCCCATCTTATCTTATCACTGTTCTCTGCCTTCCTAATTTTCCTTTTATCTAACATAATGTTCAGGTTGTTGGCATTAATATTCCCTTCCCCTATGTTCTCTATTTTGATTCTTTCCCAGCTCCTCCAATCTGTGTCTCTGTTATCCTGTGACCAATAGTGGTGAACTGTTAGCCTCCCTTTTTCTTGCAAATTTCTTTGTAATTCTGCGAATTCTGGTCTTTCCAATTTGGGAAGTTGTTGCCACGCATCCTCCCAAAAGAAGGCTGTTTCGCCATTGCGAATTTCCCAGAAGCTATTCTCCTGAATAATATCCCTATTATCCCTTGCTAGATTCCAAATTGGGGAGCCCTCTGGACTCTCTTGCATTCTGATTAATTCCTGGATACGTCGCGATGGAGCATATTTTGCCTTCCAGTGTCGAGCCCACGGTAAATTAGGTTCTTTCATCCATTTCCACCATAGTTTGGCTCCACAAGCTTTGTTGATAGTGAAGGGATCTAGAAGGTTTAGCCTGCCTAAGTGCTTGGGTTTGCATAATTTATTCCATGCAACTAGAGACCACTTCTTTTTCTCTGCATTTCCTGTCCATAAGAACGTTCTCTGAATCGCTCTAATTTGTTGAAGGACTCCTTGGGGTGCCGGGATGATGGAAAGCATATATTGCGGGATAGCTTGTAGAACCGTTTTGGTAAGCACTATCCTTCTAGCAAAATTGAGGGCCCCGTGAGTCCAGTGCTGGCATCTTTTCTTTAGGTTATCTAGGAGCTTTTCCCAATGAGATTTTTGCCACGGTTTATCTGTTAGAGGAGCTCCTAGGTACCTTGAAGGCAGATTGCCTCTTCGGAAGCCTAAAATGCACGAGAGATTCCTCTGAACCGCGACATTTGTATTAAAAAGAAAATAGTTGATTTGGAAAGGTTTATATCCATACCTGAGGCCTCGCTGAATAGGTTTAGGATTCTTTTATAACCTTGAGCTTCTTTTACAGTTGGAGATCCATGCAGCATAGTATCGTCAACAAACTGTTGATGCGTAGTGGCTGGAATAGAGGGTAGGGGTTGCAGCCTCGTGATCTTGCCTTCCTCCTTAGCTTTCCGAATGAGCCTACTTAAACCTTCCATTAAAATCACAAAAATGTAAGGGGACAGGGGGTCTCCTTGTCTAAGCCCTCGAGAGGGAGTAAATTGGTTGGCAGGGGCTCCATTGACCAGTATGGAAAATCTGGTCGATTTGATTAGGGCTAGAATCCATTTGATCCATTGATTTGCAAACCCGAAGGCTGTCAGGATAGCTTCTAGGTAATTCCAGTTTACTTTGTCATAAGCCTTCGACAGGTCAAGTTGCATCATCATGCCTGCCACTTTCCTAGATTGCAGAGTGTGAACCATCTCCTGTGCCAACAAGATGTTGTCCAAGATTTGTCTCCCTTCAACATAGCCAGATTGTTCTTCTAAGATGAGGCCTGGAAGAATGGGTGTCAATCTATTTGTTATGACCTTAGAGATGATCTTGTACAGGACGTCACATAGAGCAATGGGACGAAATTTAGCAGGGGTAGTGGCTTCCTCTTCTTTGGGGATTAGAGCTAGGAAAGTAGAGTTTAGAGATTTTAGAATCGAGGCCGAATGCCGAGAGTCCTCCACCACCTCCCAAACTTCCATTTTAACAATCTCCCAGCAAGCCTTGTAAAAATTGATGGTGAAGCCATCAGGGCCAGGCGCTTTGTCATTGGGCATGTCCTTTACCGCTTCCTCCACTTCTTCTAATGAGATTTCTCTGGTTAACGCTAGGTTTTGCTCATTAGAAATAGATTTGGGAATTGATTTGATGAGGTTCTCAATGGCTTCAGTTCTGTCTATCTCTGGTTCCTGAGCGATGTTGTTGAAATGCTCCGTGAGCAATGTAGAAATTCCTTGATGATTCTCAATGCGATCCCCTTGTTCATTTTTGAGACTAAGGATCTTGTTAACCCCTCTATAATGCAGTGCCGATCTGTGAAAAAACTTGGTATTCTGTTCTCCTTCCTTGAGCCATTGTATCCTAGATTTTTGTCTCCACAGTATTTCTTCCTGTTGGCACCTATCTTGCCATTGTTGCATTAAAAGTTTTTCTTGATCCGCTGTATCTGGAATACTGTTTCCCTGAATCCAATCGTTGTGTATCTTCTCTAGTTGCTCTTCTATCTTGGTTTCTCCTTAAATATGTTTCCAAAGACTTTTATGTTCCATTTTTTGATTTTATTCTTAATGTGTTTTAATTTGCCCTGGAGTTTGTACATTTTAGTGCCTCTAATTTCCACTGGTTCTTGTCACCATTTTTCTAGAAGCTCGATGAAGTCCGGGTGTTCCGCCAAAATTTCTCAAACTTGAAGGGTTTGTTTCTAGGCGTGCCTTGTATCATAGCCGATAGTGATATAGGCCAGTGATCTGATCCTCCACATGGAAGAATATCAGAGTCTACTATTACACCCTCCAGCAACAGACTTTCAGAAACAAGAATCTGTCAAGACGGGAGGCAATTTGCCTTTCCCCTCCCCTTCTGTTGTTCCAAGTGTAAGCCCCACTCCTGGGCTGAATATCGACTAATTTTGCTAACATTATGAACTCTACAAAAGCTTCAGAATCCTTGTTTAGCCTCCTGATTCCTCCATTTTTTTTCCGAAAGCGAGGTTATCATATTAAAGTCCCCTCCTATGATAACCTTCGCTCTAGGATAACCTTCGCTCTAGGATACCTAAGCTTCAGATTCATTAGCGAACTTAGTAAGTTGAGTTTCTCTTCTAACTTTCGAGGCTTGTAGACATTAATGCATAAGTAAATGTCTGAGTTGCCTATTATTTGAAATTCTAAGGCTAAAAAGTGTCTGGATGCCTCCGAGGATAGGATTTTGATAACATGAGGATTCCACCATGTTACTAAACCTCCCTCCCACCCATGACTGTCTATATCCATATGTTCCATTCTTTTACCTAACTTCCTGTTTACATTTTGAATAATGTTATTTGCACATTTAGTTTCTTGCACAAAAATAATGTCCGCTTCTCCTTTTGGACTTTCATTTTTAACAATCTTTGTTTTGTTTGGCCGTTGAGCCCTCTAACATTCCAAGAGATGACTTTCATTTTAGTACATTAAGATTTAAGAACCAAAAGAGAAGGCATCAAGAGCTTTCATCTTACCAGAGTTTATGAGCATATATCCCATTTCCTGAAGTACTTCACTGTTTGTTCTGCGTCCTCTTTTCTTCTTCTGAGTGGAGCCAGAGGTTGTTTGAAGTACACTCTTTGTTCTAGGTCCTTTTCCTTTTGCTACGCCTAGTTTTCTGTGATGCATTTCCATTTCGGCCTTTTGCTTAGCTATGAATATTGCATTGATTTTCTGGATTTCCTCCTCCGAAATGTTTTCCACCCCTTTTTTCTCCAATCTTCCACCATGTCTGGTAGATTGACTCCTTCCAACCCTAGAATCTCCTGGAGTTCCATTTCCTCACTACCGATATCACTTGTGACCATTT
>APFE031182702.1:2340-18607 GCA_000404065.3 Pinus taeda
GATGGATAATCGTTTGAGGGGAGGCTCCATGGTCCTTTGTTCGAGGGGAGGATTGTTGGGTATACGACCAAAGTCCCACATTGACTAGAAGTGGGGAGAATCATGGTTATATAAGGATGGACAAATATCTCCATTGGTATGAGGCCTTTTGGGGTAAGTCCAAAAGCAAATCCATGAGGGCTTAGGCCCAAAGTGGACAATATCATACCATTGTGGAGATATGTGGTGTTCAGAGTGCTTACAATCTACTACTTCCTCTGTCATGATAGTTTCTTCAGAGTCCTCAGAGTCCTCTGGGTCTTCTATTAATGGCGAACGAGGAAGAATTCCCCTCTCCTCTTCTTCAGGTGATTCTACTTCTTTGATTACAATATCCTCTCCTGTAGAAGTAAAGAAAGGGTCTTCTCCTAGATGAGATTTGGTAGATAGTGTAGGAGAATCCTCTAATTCAGCTGCTACTCCTTGAATTCCAGGAATCTTAAGGCTAGGAGTAGATGGTGGTGAATCTTGTCTATGCCTTGAAGAAGCTGGAGTCGTGAAAATCGAACTCTTGGCTCTAGCTATAAACCTTCCCCTAGAATCTCTTGCTCTATGCATGCCATTTTTATTTTTATTTTTATTTTTTCTCCTCAAGTTGGGCTAATAATTCTCTTTCTGATCTTCCAGATCACACTAGCTGCAAGAAGAGAGCATACTTAAGAAATTATTGAACCAATAACTCTCTTTTCTGATCCTCCAGACCACACTAGGTGCAAGAGGAGAGCATACTTTAAGGAGTTATCAATTTTTCCCTTCTTTTTATTGTTGTTGTTTATTTTTTTAAGAAATTGGCTACCTAGTTACACTTCCCCGACAATGGCACCAAAATGTTTGGTCAATTTAGTGTGTCCTAAATTGCTACATTAATTGTCAATCCGGGATTCGTAAGCTGACGAAGTGTGGCGCACTATATCTGCAAGATAACCTATTTCTTACTTTTGTCGTTTTTGATTTTTATGTTGTTTTGGGGGTTTTTATCTTTGTTTATGGAATTCCTATTCCTAAATTTCTAGAAGACAAGTCTGGTTATAATTTTTAAGGCAATTATGTCCTTTATAATGATTTCCAAAACTTCAAACTTTAGAAGGTCTTAGAACATGCTAGTGATGAAACTCATTCCTAAAAGAAAATGAGAATGTGCCACTATTCTAATCAAACAAACAGTGAACTATTGATCATGAAACCATTATTCCTGCTGCTATGCAAAAGAAATAAATTAAACTACTGTATTCAAAGAAATCCAAAAATTACAAGTAAAGTAAAGCTAAAATCAAATTACATCATCCATATTTCAATCCCTTGCCAGTTAGTCTCGCTATGGCTTTCGGAGGTAATTGTCAATGAAATGAGCAATCCAATTATCTAATTACAGAAAAGTAAACTAAAATTAAATCACAACATCCATATTTCAATCCCTCGCCAGTTAGTCTCGCTATGGATTTCGGAGGTAATTGTCAATGAAATGAGCAATCCAATTATCTAATTGCAGAAAAGTAAACTTAAAATCAAACCACATCAATTCATAGTCTGACCCCTCGCCAGTTAGTCTCACTATGAATTTCGGAGGTAATCATCAACAACTTGAGAAATCTGATATCTAATTGCAGAAAAATAAAACTAATATCAAATTACACACTCATACTTCAATCCCTCGCCAGTAGTCCAGCTATGGCTTTCGGAGGTAACTGACAATGATATGAGCAATTTAATATCTAAGCTAACTAATAAAGCCAATGAACAAAACTGAAATAAACAAAACAGAACTGGAATTAAAAGCTAAGAAAACTAAGTCAGCAGAAAGACTGATTCCATGTCATTAGTCATTGTGAAAATTATATGCAAATGCCCGGGCTGCCTACTGTAATCTGGAACATACACACTGATCAGTGTTAACAGCAATATAAAGCATGTAAAATTATGGACAAGAATAAAACGTTAGTACCATAGTAAATGAAATATACATAAGTGAATGACTATGGCATAATAAACATGAAACTGTATAGCAATAAGAAACAAAATCTCGGCGTGTGCAGGGGCCCTCTGCACAACCTCGGGCAACAACTATCAATCAAAAATTATGCTCAGAAACAGAGTCTTCTCATATATTTCAGAATGCAGTCACAATAATGAAACTAGTGTCACGGCACAATGGGCTTTTTAACAGCAAAATTACATCCCAAAAGATTAACTACTATGCGTATTAGAACGCGTTATTTATAACAAAGGTTGCATAACTGTTTTTCCTGGAAAACTACGTGAACAGAGGACACGCGAAGAACAACGTCCTCGGATTTAACAGCATGGTCGCTGAGATTACACAATCTTATAAAAGCGGCTGTTGGGTCCACATCGTGGTCAGCCTACAGGTGTCAGTGTGCCTCCAAAGATCTAGAAACGGTCACAAAAATCTTTACGTGCTTGAAACAGAGTCCTATTGCCGTAGGACTTCTCCTGTTTGACCACCGCTTGACCACCATTGACCACGGCCTTCTTTGACGAATCTAGCTGGACCAATGGGACCTGACCCATGTCCAGGTCATTTCCAACTTGCCCATGTGGCTCGATTTGCCTGATGACACCTGCAATGTAGACTTTAACAAAAACAGCTACGGAAAGTTGAACCAGCTGTGGAAAGTGACAAGATTCCGCAGCTCATAAGCAAAAATCTAGTTCAAACAACAACACAAAGATATAGTCAAGAAACCACTTTAAATGCTCTATTATGACTAATATGCAATGACATTGATAGCTTAGGAGGTCCAGGTGAATGGAAAGAAGCTAGAAAAAGGTGTAGGAAAGATGCAAGTTCGGGGCTCAAAAATTACTATGATGACAGAGCTAAGGACTTTTATGAGCAGCAGATGGGTTTTATGATAGATGATGAGTATACTAGCAATTTCCTTGAGTTGTTGAGGTATGTGCCTTATCTCAAGGATGAGAAGGCCAAGATTCAAAGATTCATCAGTGGGTTTCCAATAACATATAGAGACCGGATTGAGTTCGATGAGCCTAGATCATTGGAGGAAGTCATTAGGAAGCTAAAGAATTGTTATGAGTAATAAAAGTGCAAATCAGATCCTAAGTGTGACTTGAAAGGAAGTGAGAAAGTTAAAGGGAAGTGGCCATCGAAGCGGGGAAGATCTTAGGTTGTAGGTGAGAAAGAAAATGTGGTTCCTAACAAGAAGTTCAATGCAATTGAGAAGGGACGTGTGTCACGGCCTGGAGAGCAGCAGGACATAGCTGATGGTAGGGGACTGTTGCAATGTTGTATACGTGGCAAAGACCATTGCAAGAAGGATTGTCCATTTTACTGAGGTGGTAGGTCTCAGATCTATAGTTCTCAGGAGGCACAAATAGTTGGGGATGTTGGTGATAACATTCCTCAGATTTATGCAGTTGTGGACAACAAGAACGAAGATCATTAGGTGTTCATTATTGAGATGGAAGGTAAGATCTGTGGTCGAGTTGTTTCTATTTTGATTGATCCTGGATCAAATTATAGTTATGTTAATCCTAACCTGATGGATAAGTGTGGCTTGAGAAAAGAAGTGCATGTAGAATATTGGTTGGTGCCGTTGGCTACAGGTTCTAAGAAGAGAGTTCATCACTGGTAAGAGTTTGTGCATTCAAGGTGAATGGTATGCCTAGAGTAGCACATTTGAATGGACTGCCACTGGGATCATATAGTATTCTTTTGGTTATGGATTGGTTGTACCTTCACAAGACCAATGTAGATTGTTATGACAAGACTATTGAGTGTCTGGATGATAATGGGGAAAAGAGAATATTGCAGGGAAAGAAGAAGCCTACATCAGTTAGGATGGTCACAACTATGCAGTCTAAGCGTAGTTGTAGGAAAGGATGTGTGATGTTTGCAATCCATATCTCTAATGACAAGGGTAAGGATGTTGAGGATGCAGAAATCTTCAAAAGGTACCCTGTATTATAACAGTTTCAAGATGTGTGTTTCCAGTGGAGATTCTAGAGTTTCCTGCCCATAGGGAAGTATACTTTTCTATTGAGTTAGTACCATGGGAAACACTAACATCAAAGGCACCTTATAGGATGAGCACACTAGAGTTAGTGGAGTTGATGTTTCAACTAAAGGTGCACCAATATTATTCATGAACAAGAAGGATGGTACTCTCAGGTTGTGCATTGACTACATGCAACTGAAAAAGGTGACGATCAAGAACAAGTACCCATTATCGAGGATTGATGACTTGTTTGATTAGTTGGAGGGAGCAAAAATATTCTCGAAGATTAATATGAGATCGGGATATCATCAGGTACACATCAAAGAAGAGGACATCTACAAGACTGCTTTTAGGACTAGGTATGGGCATTATGAGTTTGTTGTAGTTCCATTCGGTTTGATTAATTCTCCAAATACTTTTATGTGCTTGACGAATAATGTGTTGCATCCTTATCTGGACAAGTTTGTTATTGTATTCATTGATGCCATTTTGATATATTCTAATAATGAGGAAGAGCATGTCGAGCATTTATCAACAACGTGGAGGTTTCTAAGAGAGCATCAGTTGTATGCTAAGTTTAGCAAGTGCAATTCTTTCAGACAGAGGTGCATTACTTGGGAGATGTTATTTCCAAGGAAGGCATAACAATAGATCCATAAAAGATAAGGGCTATCATGTAATGGGAAGCTCCTAAGAATGTGGATGAAGTCAGATCATTCATGGGATTAGCAGGTTACGATAGGAGGTTCATCATAAAATTCTCACACATTGCATATCCCATTACATATTTGCAGAGGAAAGGGAAGAAATTTGAATGGACAGAAGAATGCACAACAAGTTTTGAGCAGTTGAAGCAATTTTGACAAATGCTTCAGTTCTTAGGATTGCAGATCCAGATGAAGAGTTTGTGGTGTGTACAAATGCTTGCAAGAGAGGACTTGGGGGAGTCTTGATGTAGGAGGGACAAGTGGTATGCTACGAGTCCATGAAACTGAATGAGCACGAGAATAACTATGGGACTTGTTATCACTCCAGGAAACTCTCCTAGGTTGCAGCTCGGAGATGCCTGGTAACATATAATCTTCAATATTTTTCTTGGAACTATTGGAATGGATGATGGTTTAGATCAAGTCAAATAACCATTTAAGCTCTATTCTCACTCAAGACATGCATGAACGCCCTCAACAATACAAGTTTTTAGACCACTAATTCTCAATAGTTTATAGATTCAATGGATAGATGGAGAATACTGATTGTACCAGCAGATGCATACATAAACACATACGAATGGTTAGCTACAGGAAGTAAATGAAGCTTGCAAATATAATATATCAATGCATAGATAAGATGACAGTTATCTGGAAATAGACATAATAGAAAGCATGAATAAACTATTCAAGGGCAAGCATAGAACAACAGAGAAAATGGGAATTGAACATGTAACAACAAAAGAAGCTTATATTGCTAGAATGAAGATGAGAAGTTAGAGGAGTAGAGTCTCCACAGTCTCCAAAAGTTGAACCCTTATTACATCTTACTTTAAGATATTTATAGCTCTTTACAATGCTCTCGAGCCTTCTAAGGCTCGAGAGGTCTTATGTATCCCTCTGTCTCTTCAACAACTTTGATGTCATGACTAGGGAAGCATGGCTCGGAGGTTTCTTCTTCTAATAGAAAAGTAACCACATTCGGGTCTGTTACTGCACTGGCAGGGAGGTCTCTCTTACCAAAGATGCTCCATGACCATTTTGTTTGTTTGGATGGGCTGCGTTATCTGCTCCATGATCGATTCTGTTTCGGGCGAGCTGCGCTATCTACTCCATCATTATTTCTATTTTGGGCGAACTGAGCTGTGATGGAAGGGCTCTCGGGCCTTTGTTTTCCCTTTAAACTTTTATAATGACTGTTTTTTTTAGTTCACCTGTTGATTGTTAAAAATATGAACCGAGCATAACAGAGCTATTGGGTCTGTTCCCAATTGCTGTCGCCTGTTGCAAATAGCCTGTCCTTTTCTTTGTTAGAAATACATCAAAACATTGGAGATATATTAAAAATGGCTCATTACAGACTTAATTATCCTCAAATCTGGTCCATTTTCCTATTGGGTCTGCCTTTGTAGTGATATCACATCTCCACCGTTGATCTGGGAGTTCTAGATCCAACGGTTGTGATCCATTTCGGGTGACTCTTTTGTACTGGAGTTAATCACCCAATGAGGGCGGTTTTCTCTCTCCTCACCCTAGGCACGTGGCAGCCACTGTATGGGATCGGGTGGAGCTCGGCCCAAACCACTTATCGCCTTTGGATCTCCCGAAATCCTGCCAGTTTGGTGATTTTCCCTTTATATTAGAAAATACATTAAAATGTGAAAATCCCGCTTTATCAGACTTGAAATGGTGTTCAATCATCTTAATAAACCCTTTCAGGTCCGTAACTTGCGGACTTCAAATATTATATATTTCCCTAGAAGGGTCCAGGCCTTATCGCATATCACAAATCCAAGCTTCCCTTCGTATTTTATAAATACGTAAAAAATTGCGAAAAATGCATTGAAACTGGACTTTTTGCGGACCTCAAATATTATCAAATAATATTTAGAATACTATCGAGTCTGCATCATCGCATCGTGCATATGCCTGTATAAAGGCCCCACTCCTTTGCAATGTTCCAATGCGATATTGCAATGCGACTTGTCACAATCGCATATTGCCCAAGCCAAAGGTCTTTATATAACACATCGTGTGTTCCCACCGATTGTGATCCGCCGATATCGGAGATCGTGATATCGCATCGACTAGGTTCTATCACGCGTCCACCTTTAATCCGCCATATTACCTTCGCCAATTGCGACCTGCCAATCCGATCATCGGAGATCGTTGATCGGGGGTGTATTGTGCCCATCCTTAAGTCATCCTCTCTATTCGGCTAATTGTTATTTACCGCTTAGATCTGGGCCATTGATCGACCAGATCTAATGGCTGCTGTGCATTGCACTGTCTAAGCCTGCGATTCATGGTTTTTCACTGTTTTTTTGTGTTTTAGTATCCCGATAGTGTTTTTTTTCCCTTCCAAGGGCTCTTGGTATGTGACTATTTTTCTCTTTGAACAATCCTTAAGTAAATTTTAAAGACTTTAGAAGTGCTTTGGATCCATTTTTGGGCCAAATGCCAACAAGGTTAACACTGGCTCCTAGGGATGAAATTTTCCTTGTGAGGTTTCAAGAATCTTAGACCGATGCCTTTCGTGTAACAACAAAATCAAATCTTCCTCCTAGTGTTTCATTGGGCATGGAGTCTATTTTGCAATAAAAATAAAAACTGGGAATTTTTTTTTTACAATACCAAGGCTTTAAAGCCTTAAATGAAATAAAGTTTCAAGAGCCTCCCATTTACTAGGGTACCAAAAACATCTCCTCCTTTCAGATTGTGCAGAATAAAGGTATTGTTTTGCTGAATTTGAGTGATAACAAACGAACCTGTCCATAAGGAGTCAAACTTACCATGATTACCTTTCTTTTCCTTAAATGCATCCCATATAAGAACCCAGTCAGCAACTTGGAAATTGTCCATTTTTCCTTCATCTCAAAGGTTTCTGTGATTTTCTTCTGATGAGCTTTTGACTTCTCAACCAGTTGCTCTCTGATTTATTGTAGTTCAACTAGGTTATTCATTCTTCTTACCATGTCATTCTCTTCGTCATGCTCTTCTTGCAGGAATTTAGCCACAGGGAGAATTAGCTGGATAGGGAAAACAAGATTAGCGCCATAAACCAGCTTAAATGGAGAATTCCCTATGGACTTTTTGATGGCAACTCTGTCAGCCCATAGTGCAAACTTCAACTTGGAATCCAAGCTCTTTTTGTTGTCCTCTAATAGTTTTTTGATTACCCTTACCAAACTCTTGTTAGATGATTCTGCCAGGCCATTGCCTTGAGGATAATATGAGGTAGAATGCACCACTTGAATGCCCATGGATTCAGTCATGTCCACTAATTCTTTTGCCTTGAAAGCTGCTGCATTATCAATGACTAGTCTGTTTGGGCAACCAAATCTAGTGAGAATATTCTCATTGAAGAACTTTATGACAACTTGATGATTGACATTCTTAGTGGGTATAGCCTCAATCCACTTGGTGAAATAATCAGTGGCTACCAAGATCCATTTGTGTTGGCCACTGGAATGTGGGTTGATCTCACCTATAAAGTCCAAGCCCCACTGCTGGAAGGGACCATTGACATGTATTGGCTTCAAGGGTAGAGATTTTAGCTGCTGTCTTCCTGCAAACCTCTGACACTTGTCACAAGATTTCACAAAATAAAACACAACAGAGAACATAGTAGGCCAATAATACCCAACCCTCAGGATATTGTGGGTTGTGGTTTTCCAATAATGATGCCCTCCACAGATGCTAGAATGGAATTGGTGTATGACTTCCACAGATTGTTCTTTATCTAGACATCTTAAGAGGATTCCTGATGGGTCTTTCCAATAAAGCAGATTTTTATTAATGCAGAATTTGGCTGATCTGAGTTTAATGGCCCGAGCTTGACTTGAGCTAAGCCCTAGAGGGACTTCTAGCTTCTGCAAAAAATGAACTATGCTGGAATACCATTCACAGGTGGCTAGATTTTCAGCCAGAGACTGATTCTTATTTTGCTCTTCTGTAGCTCCCTCTATCTGCTCATCATCTGAATTTAGACCCATGCAATTTATGTCTAACAAGTTGCAATTTTCTTCATCCATAAGTTTATCCAAGCCCTGGCCTTTGACAAGCTTAGTGGGCTTCACCTCTATGTTAAACTCTATGAATTTTTCAATCCATTTAGCTCTCTTTCCATCAATATCTGGCTGAGTTAAGACATCTTTTACTGAGGCTGAAGGTACATATGCAACTACTTTGGAATGCAAAATATAAACTCTGAATGCCTTTAAAGATTTTATGAGAGCATAAGCTTGTTTTTCAATAAGGTCATACAGGGTGCTCTATGCCTTCATCATTTTTCTGTAACGGAATTGCTGTAAGTGTATCATAAGAGGCAAACGAAAAGATACAAAACTCCTTAGTGTAATCTAGGCTGATTAGAGTGGGAGCTTCCATGATATCTCACTTGATGGCTTCAAAAGAGCTTCTTGCAGCATCAGTCCATTTTATTTCTGATCCTTCCTTCAACATGGAAGTGATGTGCTTTACTAGCTCTGCAAAGTTTGGAATGAACCTCCTTACAAAGTGAATCTTACCCAGGAAGGATTGAATGTGCCTTTTTGACCTTGGGATGAACAATGTCTGAATTGCTTGAACTCTTGCTGGATCAATCTTCACACCTTCAGTAGAAACAATATACCCCAGAAGTTTGACTTCTTCTTGAGCAAACTATGACTTCTTTGGGTTAACCGAAATTCCAAACTGTTTGCACTTTTGGAAGACCTTCTTCAAATGTTGCAAATAGTTCTTGTGATTGCTAGTGAAGACTGTTATGTCATCAAGGTAAATAAGGACAAACTTTTCATTCTCTCCCACAAAGGCTATGTCCATGGCCCTCTGAAAAGTAACCCCAACATTCATCAGTCCGAAAGGTATCTTGGAGTACATGAAAGTGCCCCAAGGAGTAGTGAAGGCGGTCTTTTCCTGATCCTCTGTATGTACAAAAATCTTATTGTACCCTAAAAATCCATCTAAGAAAGACATGACTCTAGCCCCTAAAACTCTTTGCAGCAAGTGTTCCATCTTAGGCAGGGGGTAGTGTTGGCTTATATGGGCTTGACCTAGGTTCGGAAGAGTTATTTAGCCAAACAAATCCTGCAGCTACCAGCCCTTTCAGCAATAGCCCGCGGAGCGTGGACTGAGGTCTCACCCGAGGTAGCAGGGGCGGGTGCTGGAACCAGGTTTCTACACCCTTGGGATGTCTTGATGTGATCTGGAGGGTTCGCGTGTCGTTCTATGGCCTCGCGCCACTCTGCTTCCACGTAGACCCGAAATAGGGCTATTCCTTAATACTTATTACTTAATGAGTTGTTATAGCTCGTATCTACTTGTTACTGTCTTTAAGAAAGCATTTAGTAGAGATAACCAGTGCACACACTTAGAAGATATATAGATTTGCATAAACTCATAACATAAGCATAAGCATACAGATCAAACAGAAATATCAACCATAAATTAACCAGATCCACAATAGTTCAGATTCAACATAGTATTTTAGAACCAACTTATCTTCATTCAACGCTTTCGCCAATACAACTAGATCTGCCTTGCGCACTCAGCTACAGGAGTCCATGCACACAACTGCGGGCTCTTACCAAGCCTCTGCGCATACAACTGCAGAGCCTCTATCTACCTACCAACACCCTTGACTCGGACTTACAGACACTCCAAAACTTCTTGCCTCATAAACCCATTACAATTTAGATCAATAAAACATAAAAACTAAATGCTTCCTAACCATAGAGCCTTGCTCTATTTATACATTTCCATGGTCTGTGGACCATGGGCAGGCCGACTCACTTTACATTATTTTTTGGCGGACAACCCTTTGACTTGACTCTTTACACTTCGCGCTCTGCGCATCCCCGCAGAGTCTTTACCATATCTCTACCCAAAATTTTGGGCTTTGAGCCCCAAAACCATTATGCGGGGCTTCTACTACCTAATAGTCCCCCAACACAATCATCGTGACTCATCCTGAGTCACTCGATTAGTGTGAAAATCTTTGCGCGGAGGTCGGTTAGCAGCTTCTTTGCTTCGCTTGTACTTGCAACAAATTCTTCTGCCATCCATTGTACCTGTTCAACGCGTGTCGCCAACACATCAGTCTCTATCTCAACTGTTTCCTCGGGTGCATATTCTGCCTGCATGTGTGCCACCTTGCACTCGATGGTGTTCGAAAACGTGAATGCCTCATAAAGCCATGGTTGGAGACGTGCTTTAATCATTGCTTCCTTCTCTCGGGCAGCATCAAGTTTGATTATCAGGGTCTGGGCCTCCCTTATCTTGGCCAAGCGCTGCGTAATAGCAACCGTCTGTGTGGTCCATCTGACATTATCATAGGCTTTCTGGAGCTCCCTTGCCTCTGTTTCCAACAACTGTAGTGTTGGATCTTCTTGGAGTGAAGTGAGCATAACAATCGATTGAGCCAACAAGTTGGTGCATTCCTTCATGGAATGTGTGATCATTTCTTGCCTGGAGGTAATGATGCTTTTGTGTTTCTCAGTGGCCTCTAGTGGCGTCGAAGGCTGCACTTGCGGTTTTAGTTCTACGATTTGCAAATTAAGCTCCAGCTGAATCCTTGCGGCCTCCTCCTTTGCTTTATGGAACCCACTAGCCAGCTTGTGGAGTTGTATGCCAACAGGCAAGTCAGCCGCAAACTCCAGCTCAGGGGCACTCAAGCATGCTTCCCTTATAAGTTGCTCCACTTGCTGACTCTGTGCGACTACTTCATCCTGTTAGAGGCTCAACTATTCGATATGAATTCTCTGTTCGCGGAGTACTTGTTTCGCGCATCCTTCCCTCGCGTAGAGCTCCATCGTGGCGCTGTCTTGGAGCTGGTACAAGCTTTTGCGTGGAAGGGCAGCCAAATTTAACCCAAGCCTCGTAAACTGTCCTACCATAGCTTTGGGCCTTCAGCAGCTGCTCAGTGGCTAACATACCCGTAACCCCATGAGTAGCGATGGTTCTCGTCTACACTGCCCGTGTCCCAAGTTCCTGTAGCTGTGCGCGGAGCTCCCCCAACACAATCTGTTTCTCCGACATGGCCTCGTCGATTGCTTCCTGAGTGACTTCGCGAACTGCGTCCGCTATGTCACCTAGGTCGGCCTCAATCAAGGTGGTCAATTCTCCATCCCATATAGACACCTTGGCCTTCTTCCGCGGCTTTGTCCATTCTATCGGCGATGGCCGTTTTAATGGCGCACCCGTGGTGGTTGACGGTGTTCCTTCCGTCCCTATCTCCGTGGCCGTCTTGGTGGGCACCTTCTGACCCCTTTTGTCCTTTGTCTTCGTAGCCCCTCCTGCTGGTGCCTTTTTTGTCGAGGTTTATGCCGCTTCCCGGGCCGCCCAAACCTCCGCAGTGTGCTGTTCGTTCTACTTTTTCTGTGCTGCATGCTTAGCTTCATCCTTTTGCTTCTAGATAGTGGCTTCATTGCGCCCCACTGCATCTGGTCCGCGCCATTCTAGTGGCCAAGTATCCAATACCGCATCAATAACTTCGTTAATGGTAAGGAAAGGGCGTGTGGTCCACATCTGGTCGAGGTCCTTTCGCGCCCGGATGTAGACAAAGTGCATGTTTGCTTTAAACTCAGCAATGTGCTTCACACTGTCATATATTTCGTTGGACAGATGGGGTTGCTCGGTGATCCATTGTCGAACATTTGGGTCCATCAGTATCCAGAAAATCTTAATGCCCTAGATTCTTGTAGTGTCCCTTGTTGCCCAAAGTGATGCATATTTGGCGGTTTCTGGCCAATCTTGGTCCAAGGAGGGAAACTGGCTGTCTTCGGGTAAGTCAGTGGTAACCAACACAATGGACAACAACAACCATGCATAGTGGAAGGTATTTCCCTCCTCTTGGACCTCCCGATAGTTGGTCAGGAACTCTTCACAAAGGAACTACGACCAATTGAACCATTCTCCGACTGCATATTCCTCAACGAGCGCAATGACTATCATTGGAACCTTGGTGCCACGACATTTCTGCATCACTTTCCCTGCCAGCAACTGGGTAGCAATGTGGATTTCCTTGTCTAAAATACTATCAACTACGTACCCTCACTATCCTTTCTCGAGCTTATATTTCTTTTTCAGGGTTTCTGTCATCGTTACATCACCACTCTTATTGACAATTTCCATGGGGTCTTTTCCTTCGTAGGGAAGCTGTGAGATCCTATGAATGAGTTCTGCCATGATGTGGATGGGTTTGTCAATCCATAAGTATCCATCATGTACCAGACAGAGCAACTGTTTGATGAACAATATTGTAATCGGGAGCCAGAGAAAGTGGGGAATGGACAAGAGACATAACAACCTGGCTTTCTCCACCTTGCGCAGCCATTCCTTTGGCTGAAGTGTCGTAATAGTCCCTTTCAGACTCTACTCCATCAGTTCGCCAATCGCCAAATGGGGAAATTTTGCTGTATCGGCAAGGTCCCAACCTTAAAATTTCATCGTCGAAATACAGCCAGTCACTGTGCTTTCAACTAGAACCCCTTTTGGAAGAGATGGAGTGATTATTATATTGTC
The DNA here is from genome assembly GCA_000404065.3 of Pinus taeda. NCBI lineage: Eukaryota > Viridiplantae > Streptophyta > Pinopsida > Pinales > Pinaceae > Pinus > Pinus taeda. The sequence continues at coordinate 15,587 of APFE031182702.1, forward strand.
AACGTCATCCTTATTCGTAGGGACCTTAGCCTTCCCTTTGCTTGGAGGAACATACTTGGGTCGTCGCACTGGCTAGATAATATCCTCGTCGAGGTTTATTTCTTTGACATATGTCAGAGAGCCCTCTTCCTCCTCATCGCTTTCAGTTGTAACAATTTTTCCCTTTTCTTCCATTGTGAGCTTGCTAAAGCACGGATTTCGTGGCAACCTCCCTACTGGTTCTGGTATCTGGGGGTGCTTCTTGGCCCGTGCCATCCTGGGTAATTTAGGGAGTTGAGCTACTTGTGGCGTAGGATTCTGGGGAAACTCCTTGGTGGGGTTTATTGACCTAAGGAATGGCTCTCAGAGTTCCTTGGGCATTGCCTGAAACCACGGGCTTTCTTCAATTAGTTTGTCATTCATATTCCTTTCGGCTTGAACCGAGGGCATCCTATTCTTCAAATGATAAAGCTTTATTGTGTGTCCCCTTACTTGTTTGTTATATATGATTTCAAATTCAAAATCCGCTGTTTGCCCACTTCATGGCTCATTAATGAGATTTTGGTGGTTACCCTTATGCCTTAATTGTCTGCTGCTCACTCCTCTGTGTCTTAAATGGGACATCTTATCATGAACAATACCTGCAACGGTCACCTTCCATCCCTCCCCCACGGCAGCGTAGCCCCTAGTATGCAGATGCGTCCTATGCATATGACTGGCCTTGCGAGCTGCGGCCAAATCGCACAGCTTTCCTGCAACCTGTTTTATAGTCCCACACCCTCTTCCAACTATGTGGGGCATTGAGACTGGGGCTCCTACGGATAGTCAGGTGGTCCAACCCGTCGTGCGAGCCTTCCACTTCCCTACTAGCCCGGGCTGTGGGCACCAGTCATGTTCCGTTGAGTCTAATATCGTATTGCGGTCTGTGCTTCCTTGTGCCCTAGGGTGCAGTCGCAACCATGCTAGCAAGGTCGTGGCTTGTCCTAGTAGTGTAGGAGAGCCCACCATGTCTGGTCCCTTCAATAGCTCTTTCATGCAGACCATGTGGGTGAATTCTAATTTTATTTTATTAATTTCTTCATCCAGCCTCGCACTTTTCTTTCGTAATCTGGTCCCCGTTTCCTCTAACTCACAAAGTTTCATTTTGCTGCGCCGAACGACTTCCCATAAATGTTGAATCCCTCTGCACTAGTCTTTGTGTTCAGGTCAGATTGTAGGGGTAACAACCTGTTCGACCGTGGATAGAGTTCCCTTGGCATACCCTACTCTGTGTATGGTCTTATCGGCCCAGCAAACCCTTGTTATGCGCAGATTTAATTGGGTCGGTGGTTGCACAACATACAACCGTACCCTTCGTTGTAGATGGATGACTGCCCTGCTCCACCATGGCTGCCGTGCACGTCCTTCAATCTGTACCTGGAACTGCCTTCTTCCTCTCAGCTTCCTCTGTGCACACCACCTTGGTGCGCGCGACGCTTCATCTGATGCACCAAGCTGCTTCCTAGCTACGATTGAGGTGCCAAGGTTGACGAACTGTCCCTCATTTGTTGCATCATTATCCGCTGTCCGTTGTCTTACTTCAATGGTCACGCATCACAATGATCTAATCATCATATTACAGTTGAGTGTTGTGACTTCATGCAATCGGTTCTGTCATCGTTTAGTCTCCTCATCTGAATCCAATGTGCAAGAACTATCGTGCTCCCATGAGATTCTTCCATCCTCTGTGGGGTTCACTCGATCCTGATCTTACGCTGTTATCTGGTAAATGCAGTCCAGTTCATCGTCACTGTCCTCATCACGCACCGGTTCGGTGTAGCGCTCTCCTTCAGTTAGGTCCAGCGGAACTATTACCCGTAGTGACTTCTTTTCAAACGTCATTTTCCGTCTTTTTAAGTTGATGACCACATTCATGTCTGTGGCCCAATCGATTCCTAGCAATGCAGGGTAGGGATTACCGTCTTCAACAATTTCTATTACCTTGAATTCGGTCTGCGTACTTACGCCTTCAATGTCCATTGTCACCCCTTGCAGTCGGCCCACTGGTAAGATATTTTGCTGGTTGACCATCCTTAGTTGAATAGGAGACCACTGCAGTGCGGGCCTACCCATGCGTTCCCACGTTTCCTTAGGTAATACATTCGCATCCGACCCTAAATCCAGAATGACCTAGTCCATCTTGTACTCACCGATTTGCGTTGTCATTTGCATCTCCCATCCAGTGCGCAAAGCATGTCTTCCTAGTTTGCAGACTACGCATGGCTCGCCTGACCCTACGCACTTAGTGATTAGCTCTTGCATTCCTTTAACAGATTTGCTATCGTGCAACAAATTCATGCATGTCTCTAAAAAGGTAGTAAGCAGAGGGGGATCCATCCCTGACTCAATTGGGTCCCTTCCACATGGAGTAGAGACTTCTGTGAAGCTCTTATGAGCTTCCTTAGGCGTCTTCTTCCCCTGTTCCACCTCAAAGTCAGGTTCCCTTGTAGGGGTTTCACACCCATTCACATCTTCTGCAAACTCTTTCTGTGCATCGCCTCTTGTGGTTGCACCGCTCCTCGGTACCATGTTTATGCTAGGATCTTCTTTGCATGGTTCTAACCTTATCATTTGGACATTTTGAGTTTGGGTGGGCTATAACACTCCCTTTGATCCAGGTGGATATTGGTGGCCACCTGCCAAGTCCACATGGACCCCCACCATTGTCTTTCTCAGCATTTTCAGTTTCCTTAATTGTAGCACAACTTACTATTTTTAGCAGTTTTTTGGGTCCCGAACTTCCGTAGCCGTTTTGAGGCCCTAAACGACATTTTTTGGGAATCCAAGGGCAACACGGGTCAACGCAACATGGATTGGTGTTGCCGTTCCAACAATTATAGTGCTCGAATAGATCTTTCTAATGAGCTATTGTACGCGTCAAACGGAGATCATATGCTAAAGTTACGACCCCGGGAAGTTGATGTACCAACTTACCCCCAAACGGGGCCCCACAGTTTGGCATTTCATCTCCTAGGGTTAGGTTTTGGAATGTTAAGGGTTTTT
>APFE031182702.1:19105-53351 GCA_000404065.3 Pinus taeda
TTTCATCCTCCTGCTCGCAGTAGGTTTCCCACCAGTCCTTGACGTGGGGGGCTGCTTTGAGAAGAGCAAAAACAATCTTTTCCCGACTCGAAAATTCATGAACAGAAAAATAACCCTCTAGCAGATTTAACCATTTATCTACGGCATTGGCGTCTATCTGACCCTCGATCACCCTTTTCATGCATTTGGGCAATTAACGTTGGACAATCTACCATTTCATGGTCAAACTGCTCACAGTATTGAAAATATATCATGGTCGGGTTAGTGCAATCGTGAGCGTAGTGTCCTGGCCCTCCATAGTTATAACATATCAGATGTACGCAACCCCTGCCTGGCCCCATTCCTCTTCCTTGGCCGTGTCCTTGAAATCCCCTGCGTGACCCTACAGCTGGGTCGAAACCTTGCGCTTCAGTCTGCACTCGGTAGGCTGAGGTCCTTTCCATCATTAAGTCGTAACTTCAACACGTTCGCTCATCATGACCCACTGATCTATAGAAGTTGCAATACAACTGCTGTGGGGTCGGGGTATACTTTTGCAATAGGTGGCAGTTGTTCGTTGCATGTTTTCCACCCACTTGACAAATCGCGCACTAGAGCACAGGTGTTGCACTTGGCCCTGCTTGTACCTCCAACTTTAATGGCATCGAACCCCCCTGCTAGATAGTTTGCGAATACGGGGTAGTGGTCCTTGTCGTGTCCTTGACTTTTTCATTTAATGCATCCTACCTCTGTATGCGCCTCTGGTTGGGACACCCTTTCTTGCTTGAAGATTTTCTTGCTTCAAGCTTTGAATTTCTAAGCTTAGGTTTTGTAGTTGTGCGTGGATTTGTTGAACTCCCAACCCTAGATCCTGTATTGGAGTTTTGTGCAACCTCATTGCTGTCTCTAATGCTTCATCTTGGGTTGAGATCTTTTGTTGTGATAGTGCCATCCTCAAATGTGGTGTTAAAGACACCACAAACCACGTGCAGTGCTGCGCATACGTCAATGTCATGTTAGCCTCGTGGATGGTATTCTTCAATCTTTGATCCAGATCCCACGGGGTTTCACCAGGTAACATCGCGATCTCCTTGAACCCAATAACCGACTGTGCCTCTAATTTTGTCCAACCAAAATCTTTGTTCAATGTGTCCTAGATCGCCGCTATTCCCGCATTTGGATGATCGCTTGAGTACTTTATATACCACGTCAACGCGCGGTCCTGCAACGCGCTAACCAGAGTAGCCTTTTTGATGTTATCATCCGTTATGCCTTGGGCTTCCCATAAAACCCTTACCACAAACCAGAAGTGACCCGGTTCCTCATTCCCTACACCCTTAAATATCGACAACTTGACTCCACTCGCCATCCCAACCTTTGGTGGTGGTGAAGGTGGGGGTGGAGTCGGTGTAAATGGATTCAATGTCGGTGAAGTAGGTGGTGGTATGGATGGAGGTGGTATCAGTGGAAAGCGCCCCTTAATCAATTGGACTACACTTCTTGGAGAGAACCTTGCGAGCTCCTCCTCGCTCTCCTGCGAAATAGAAATCAGAGGACTGTTCCCTAATCCTTCGGTTCCTTGGTAACCTCTTCGGCTCCGTGTTATGCCAGACATCAATAAATGCACATAATCTATTTTTCACACAACAACATTTTAATCTAAGTATTCAACGATTTGATATGCTTACCCTGAGGCCCTTGGAGAAAGTGCCTTTCTGCTTCACTATAACTCATAGTTGTGTCTGTCCTGAACTTAGTGATAAACCTTCCGATTACTCGATCCAACTAGTGATCTACCGTGTGTGCGATTTTATCTTCAGTTTCTTCTAGCCTGCGCACCAATTCTGGAGTCCACACAATAGATTGATCTAGTTTGCACCTTCCCATGCTATAAGCTAACCTCGCAATCCACTCATACAATTCTATCAGAAATGTCACGAAGAAGATCTCGTGGATATCTATGTATATGTAACGATCCAACCAATCTTCCTCCAATATCCATCGGTTTCTGTTTTCTTGAACCACGAACTCGTGAAGCTTTTGATCCAACCAACCTTCAAGCTCTTTCTTTATAGGGTTCCAGTGTTTCGACATCAGACATCCCTTAGGCAGATCCCGATCCTGGCAATGGAACCATTTGTTGGCTTATATGGGCTCGACCCAAGTTTAGAAGAGTTATTTAGCCGAACAAATCCTGCAGCTACTGGCCCTTTCAGCAACATCCCGCGGAGCGCAGACTGAGGTCTCACTCGAGGTAGCAAGGGAGGGTGTTGGAACCAGGTTTCCACACCCTTGGGATGTCTTGATGTGGTCTGGAGGGTTCGCACGATTCTATGGCCTCGCGCCACTCTGCTTCCGCATAGACCCGGAATAGGGCTATTCCTTAATACTTATTACTTAATGAGTTGTTATAGATAAGATCTAATTGTTATGATCTTTAATTAAACATTTAATAGAGATAACCAGTGCACACACTCAGAAGAGATATAGATTTGCATAAACTCATAAAATAAGCATAAGCATATAGATCAAACAAAAATATCAACCATAAATTAATCAGATCCATAATATTTCAGATTCAACACAGTATTTTAGAACCAACTTATCTTCATTCAATGCTTTCGCCAATACAACCAGATTTGCCCTACGCACTTAGCTGTAGGGGTCCACGCACACAACTGCAAACTCTTACCAGGCCTCTACGCACACAGATGCAGAGCATCTATCTACCCACCAACACCCTTGACTAGGACTGACAGACACTCCAAAACTTCTTGCCCCATAAACCTATTACAATTCAGATCAATAATGCATAAAAATTAACTGTGTCCTAACCATAGAGCCTTGCTCTATTTATACATTTCCATGGTCCACGGACCATGGGCAGGCCGACTCACTTTACATTATTTTTGGGCGGACAACCCTTTGACTTGACTCATACACTTCATGTTCCACTCATCCCGCGGAGTCTTTACCATATCTCTACCCAAAATTTCGGGCTTTGAGCCCCAAAACCATTATGCGGGGCTTCTGCTACCCAACAGGTAGTTATCTTTTTTAGAGCATTCGTTCAAATTTCTGAAGTCAACACAAAGCCTGATTTCTCCATTTTTCTTTCTTACTACCACAAGGTTAGCTATCCACTTTGAAGACCTTAAGGGAACTATGATTTTTGCATCCAACAACTTCTTGCTTTCTTTCTCAATCAAAGGCAATAAGAGGGGGTTGATAGGTCTTAATTTCTGCTTAAAAGGGATGGTGTTCGTTTCCAGTGGAATCTTATGCTGAATGATGTCTGTGTCATAAGTTTTAAGATCATTGCATTCCCAGGCAAAAATATTAGCAAATTGCTTCATGAGGGTGCAATACTCGGAATTCTGGGCAGAATCCAAATGAGTGGATAGATTTATGTATTTTGGATGGGCTGGGCTCCCTATATTATGTTTACAAACAACAAACTCATTTTCTTTTTTGGTAGGCTTATAAGGCATATCGTTATTATCGAGCAACTTCTCTAGAGGCACCAATCCCTTGGGGTATATGGTTACTAAGTAGCTGGACAATGCTTCCTCGGTCGATCTCGTCCTTTAGCTTGGACTGGCAACATTCTTCCATGGTTTCATTTTCTTGGTCGATGTGCGTTTTAGAAAATTCCTCAATGACTGTAGAAACCTATTAATTTCATCAATGTCTTCAAAAAATTTCCAATATTTGACATTGTCATGCAGAGATAGTCTATATTTCACCTGAACTTCATATGTCAATTTAGGGGGCAAAGGAGGAATAAACGTGCTAGCATACACAACAAGGGAGTTGACAATCTAGTTCTTCATTCTTGGAATGTAAGAAATGTTGAAATTATTAAAATAATCTTGGAGCCTCCATACCTCATCTCTGTATGCTTTCAGCCTTGGATGCTTTGCTTGGAAAGTTTTATTGACCTGCTGAATGATGAGGTCTGCATCTCCAAACACTTTCAGGGCTTTGATGCCCATTTCTTTAGTAGCGCTTAAGCCCAATATCAAGGCTTCGTACTCTGCTATATTATTTGTGACCTGAAAAGTTAATTTTAAAGATAAATGAATGTATTCCTGCGTGGGGGACACAAGGACTAAACCTGCCCTTGCAGCTTCTTTAGAGCAAGCTCCATCAAAGAACATGTCCCAAATCTGTGGGACTTCTTCCTCTGTGATCTGGAAAACTAGTTTCTTAAGCTGCGTGGAGGGCATATGAGATTCTTCAATATGAAGAATACAAGCTCCAAAATCAGTGTCGACAGCATAGATGAGATGATTAGTGGGATTCTTCTCATCACTAATGATATAAGCCAACTAAGCCTCTCTGTACAATCTCCTATTTTCACCTCCAAAAACTGGGATAGTAGCAAAGGACAGATCATTTTGGAATGTTCCACCTAATCTCTTGATCCAGCCTCTGGAAAGCGACAAGCCAAACTTGGGGGGTACATCTGCTACCACAATATCCATCATCATGCTTTTCATGGGCAACTGAGACAAAGTGATGGCTAGGTCCTTGATTAATCCTAGACATTTCACTTTTCTAGAGTCAAAAGAAAATAGGTCATGATAAGGCTTGGTAATGTCAAGACCCAACTCATCCATGACAGCCTTGGGAATTAGATTATGGCTGGCTCTAGCGTCCAGAAGGCAGTTGTGAAGGATTTTATCATGAATAGTCAGAGAGACATAGAGCGATAGGGAGCTGTCTTCCCAATTTTCAATCATTGCGCTAAGAATAACAGCTGGCTTGTCATCTTGTAGAATTACATAGTTAGTGGAGGCTTGGATGGATTTAGGCTCAAGGGCCTTGAGGATGGATCTTTTGAAGGGCTCATTCTTCACTAGTTCAGTCAGAGGCATAGATATTCTTAGCTTCTAAATTTATGATTGAAAACGGAAAGGAGAAGGAGACTTGTTAAGACCTCTTACCTCGTGAGCTGGAGCTTTGAGGATGATAGGATCAACTGTTGGTCGATTTTGGATTTTAGCTTGCTGTACTACAGGGATAACAAATATTTGAATAGGAGTTTCCCTGGCATTATTCATCTTTGAACTCAGATTATATCTGTGCTGATCTTTAGTTTGCAGAACAACTTCACCATCCCATTCTTGGTTAATTTGGTCATTGAATAATGACTTTTCATAGGTAGCTAAGGTAAAAAAGGAGGCATTGCCTTTGTCTTCTAGACAATGGATCTCATCATCTTCTTTAAACTGCTCTTCTTCCATGACTACATTCTGGAAAGGGGTCTTGACCCTTTGGTCTTCATTGGCATCTTTGCTTCTTTACAAAATCTGCAACTGCTCATTAGCTCTTCTATATGGATTTGGATTTGGATTTCTAGGAGCAAAGGTGTTATGAGCTCTTCCTTTCCTAGGGTGCTGCTCAACCTTTAATTTGGAGATTTCAGAGGCTAATGACTCTATCATTTTGGTCATTTTATCTAACTTGGGATCTGAGGATGATGAAGACTCACCCCTCTATCTTCTTCTATCAACATTTCCCTTGAGCTTCTCTGCAGCCATGATGTTTGATTCCACTTCCAAGGCTGCATCCTGCATATTAGCCAAAGTAGCACATCGGATCTCCCTCAACAATAGACATAAGTAGGAATCAAAAGCACCGGCATAGGTGAGTTTAGCAGAGGTAGTGGTGGGTTTTACTTCAGCTGGTATCTTGTTGTACATGTGGTTAAACCTCTTATTAAAATCAGACATCAATTCACCATTTTCCCTCTTTAAGATCCCAAACTCAATATGGTAGTAAAGGAGATCCTTCTTATCCTCCCAATGCTTTAGGAATGCATCATCTAAAGCCTCAATATCTGATATAGATCTTGGGGTCAATTCTCTGAACCATTTTCTAGCCTCTCCATCTAGGCTTTGAATAAAGACTCTCATCCAGACATCATCTTCACTAATGTCCAGGTTATCCGCATAGCTATAGAATGACTCAAGATGTTCTTCAGCTGTAACACCTTCAGTCCTAATGAACTTAGGCCTATATTTATGATATTCTCTAGTAGGCATGGCATTCAAAGGAGGGGGCAGTATTAGAGGTCCATACCTAGCAGCTATGATTCTTTCCATTTTGGTGGGTGCTTGTGGGCCTGCCATAGCTGTGGTGGCTATAAGAGTACTGGCAGTCTGAATGATAGAGGGTTGAGGAGTGTCTGACAAGACTAAAGGGGTATGATGGATAGGAGGTGAGGTTTCCTTTGGGCTTACAACAAAAGGAGAACCTAAAGAATAAGGAGCTTTATGAATTTCTGAGGTTTTTTCTTCACTGCTAGTATTAGATGCTATACTCTCAACATGTATTTGTTCTATTGCAGGATTTTCTTGAAGAGATACAGAATATTGTTTAGGTTTACTTGAACCTGATGCTCCTTTCTGCAATGCCTTTCTTTCTTTGATGATTTTTTCAGGGTCAGGTACTGGGCCAGCTTGTGACTTCTAAGGATTTCTCCGAGTATGCCTCACAAACTGAGCCAGAACTATGAAGTGGAGTTGCCAAGAGGTTCGACCTCCAGTAGAGTCACCAGATAGATGATTACAACCAAAAAATTGCCAAGACTTTGTTTATCATCAAAGCTGGATTTGTGTCGTTTCCAGGGAAGCTGAGCTTCAGTTTCCTCTCCCCGGCAGCGGTGCCAATTATGTTATCACTCTAGGAATCTCTCCTAGGTTACAGCTCGAAGATGCCTGGTAACATATAATCTTCAATATTGTTCTCGAAACTATTGGAATGGATGATGGTTTGGATCAAGTCAGATAACTATTTCAGCTCTATTCTCGCTCAAGACATGCATGAACACCCTCAACAATACATTGCTTCAGACCACTAATGCTTAATAGTTTATAGATTCAGTGGATAGATGGAGAACATTGACTGTACCTCCAGATGCATACATAAACACATACGAATGGCTAGCTACAGGAAGTAAATGAAGCTTGCAAAACTAATATATAAATGCAAAGATAAGATGACAGGTATCTGGCATTAGACACAACAGAAAGCATGAATAAACTATTCAAGTGCAAGCATCGAACAATAGAGAAAATGGGAATTAAACATGTAACAACAAAAGAAGCTTATATTGCTAGAATGAAGATGAGAATCTAGAGGAGTAGAGTCTCCATAGTCTCCAAAAGTTGAATCCTTATTACATCTTACTTTCAGATATTTATAGCTCTTTACAATGCTCTCGAGCCTTCTAAGGCTCGAGAGGTTTTAATCTATCCCTCTGCCTCTTCAACAACTTTGATGCCCTGACTAAGAAAGCACGGCTCGGAGGTTTCTTCTTCTGATAGAAGAGTAACCACATTTGGGTCTGTTGTTGTGCTGGTAGGGAGATATCTCGTGCTAGAGATGCTCCATGACCATTTTATTTGTTTGGGTGGGCTGCGCTATCTGCTCCATGATCGATTCTGTTTCGGGCGAGTTGCACTTTTTGCTCCATGATTATTTCTGTTTCGGGCAAGTTGCGCTGTGATGGAAGGGCTATCGGGCCTCTGTTTTCCCTTTAAATGTTTATAATGACTATTTTTTTTAGTTCACTTATTGACTGTTAAAAATATGAACCGAGCCAAACAAAGCTATTGGGTTCATTCCCAATTGCTGTGGCCTGTTGCAAATAGCCTGTCCCTTTGTTTTTTAGAAATACATCAAAGAATTGGAGATATATTAAAAATGGCTCATTACGGACTTCAAATATCCTCAAATCCGGTCCATTTTCCTATTGGGTCCGCCTTTGTAGTGATATCACATTTCCACCATTGATCTGGGAGTTCTAGTTCCAACAGTTGTGATCCATTTCAGGCGGCTCTTTTGTACTGGAGTTAACCGCTCGATGAGGATGGTTTTCTGTAATGACCCCGGTAATTAATGAAATTACTTCTCTGTTTCTTAAAAGAAAAACATATATATATTACGGGAATAAATTATTAGTATTGCTTGTGTAAAAACTGGAGCATGAATAAAAGAATTACATTTGGTAACTTCGAGCAAGGAAGTTATTTTCTTGATGATAATTTTCTTTTCCTTTTTTTTAAAAATAAAACAGTTGTCAAGAAGGGAAAGAAAACCCTAACTGTTTTACTCCTTCCTTAGAAAGGAGGGGACATCCGGGCTGTTTGGGGAACAGACGGAAGACAAGGAAAAGTAGGCATGTTACGTCTGGTTGTGATCAGATAACATGGCACATGCTGTGCATTCAAGTAATTGCTGAAGACAGTGGTCTGGCAATGAGCTTGGGGGGAGACGTAATTCTGGTAATTAGTCTCATGGTGGGGAGGATCGATAAGCAAGGGATAGTACCCTGTTCTTAAAGACCTGGAAGGGTGTGGAAGCCTAAGGACAAATTTCTCAGGTAAGTATGGCTGTGAATTTTGTACAGTTACTGAGTTTATATAGTTTAGTTAAGTGAGCAAAGGCTTAACAGTATTCTATGAAATAAACAAGAAGGAATGAACTCAGAAATTATTGTATCAATGCCAAACAATGTAGAAAAATCTTCTTTATTCGCTAGCCAGAGGTAACTCCTCAGTAATAGGAGGGTAACCAGTAGGCTGTAAGCGATAAACAACAGTAAATAATAATGGTAATATTAGTCTCAATAGAGTTAAAATAAGAGAAGACATTAGACTGTTATTAATCCAACAGGCCGAGTAGGGATCTGTAACTGAAAGATAGAGAACAACTTATTTATAGATACAATCGTGAACATGAAAAACTTTATCAACATTCCTCAAGTTGGGAAACTCATGAAATAAAAACTTAAGCCATATTATACAGAGGAATTACGTTGCAAATCTCTGTGACAGAACTGTTCAAGATAATGACTAAAACTTGAATACTGTAGAAATTATGAAAACAGTCATTCCTCGTAAGGCGTTTTTCTTTAAAAACTGTAAGCAAAGAAAGAAAGGGCGATAAACCAGAATTTTCTTAATAAACCATATGTGGATATTAATACAACCAAACGCCTAACTGTTGAGAACTTGTAGCAAAACATTCATCGAATATCATATGGGCATGTAAAGATATCAGTAACCGAATAGCTACTCAGAAGAACCATAGCAAATATCGCAAAAGGAAAATAACCCTTAATGAGCGAATCAAAACTGTACCGAGACTATGAGGGCGAACCCATATGAATACTATCTACGGGTTCACGCCTAGCTCAGAACTAAAACTATAGAATGCAACATACTTCTAATAATCACAGAAGAAGAATGGTGATGCGCCATAAGGAAATCAAGTTTATATATATTAAAGATCTGGAACTGTGTACCGTTCAACCTCAAACCAAAAACCAAATCGTGAATCGCTTAAGGGCGTTCACTGTTCCATGTCATTTACAACCATGGGTAAAGAAAATCCACGAGTAACCAAGGCAGTAAAGCCATGTCTAAACAAATAAATACAATAACCCAGAACGGAAATTAAATGGCTGCAACCTCGACAGAACTAGCTGAGGGTTTCATGAGTACGCGGAAGGACCCGCCAGTAAACGGCGGGGTTAACCGGGAACAAAACGACACTGGATGTATAGTGGAATGCCAATAAAGTTATTGACTTACTCGCAGATGTCGAGCAATCGGACTGGTCATCCACAATTTTACTATGCTAAGTGTAACCCCTGTCATGCAATGACAGACTGTTAGCAGAGCCGGGCTACCCGGAAGGAATACAAACTGTAACAATCAAAATAAACTAAGGATCGACTTACCTTGGTTCGAGTTTGCAGAACTAGAGAACAGCAACCCGGCAACTACCAATCGAACACAAGACCTGCGCCGTGCAGCAGAGAAGTCCCCGCCATTACCAGATAATAAACAAACAAAGTTAAACAGTTGATAAGCGACCGATGGCATACCTGTGAAGGTATGAAATAAATAGACAAAGCCGAGCTGTCGAGATGTGATCGACCGAATACCTGTAGAAGGGATGGATATATTTATATGCAAGCTAATTAGTCGACAAGCGAACGACTGTATCCCTGGAAGAACATGAAACATAGAAATAACGCAAAATGGACAGGGTGCGATAGACTGTATGTCTGTATCTAAACATAAACAATTAAATACAATGAATATTATACCTGTAAACGGAGTATGCACATGCTTCAATAGAGATGGAACTATATACCTGATAGAGTAGCAGAGGGCTCCCGCCCGGTAGAGCCGGGAAGCAAGTCGAAGACGACCATGGAAACCGCGGAGGAAAATGCCCAATGCATGCTTTGGCGGCAGGGTATACCCGCGGACCTCAAACCCTAAACAATAAACCTTGGAGAGCGGGATTAACTCTCCATCGTTCGATGGAAGAGAGTTTCTGCATCACCATTAGATCTTATCCCTAGATTCCAAAGTGCAGGGTTCGGTCAGGACAATAAAGAGCAGTCACAGTCGCCAGCAGTGTGAACTGGTAAGTATGCCACTTGGCAAGCAGTGGCGACATGGAATTAAACCTTATGGAAATAACTAATGTAAACAATGTACTCCCAATCCTGTGGTATATTCTCCGCACGATATCATGGGATATTAATATTAAGGTAATATATGTTACCATCAACCTTATAGTGCGTGCGCCTAATCGTTAGTAGATGAACCTTATAATTTTTTTTTTATGTGTGTGGATTCGCTTTAATAGAGTTAGAGTTGTGACATTTTCTCTCTCCTCAACTTGGACACGTGGCAGCCGCTGTATGGGATTAGGCGGAGCTCGGCCCAAACCACTTATCACCTTTGGCTCTCCCGAAATCCTGCCAGTTTTGTGATTTTCCCTTTATATTGGAAAATACATTAAAATGTGAAAATCCTGCTTTATCGAATTTGAAATGGTGTTCAACCACCTTAATAAACCCTTTCGGGTGCGTATATTGTGGACTTAAAATATTATATATTTCCCTTCCGGGACCCTTTTAGGTCCAGGTCTTATCACATATCAGAAATCCAAGCTTCCCTTTGTATTTTATAAATACATAAAAAACTGTGAAGATGCATTGAAACTGGACTTTCTGCGGACCTCAAATATTATCAAATAATATTTAGAATACCGTCGCGTTTGCATCATCACATCGCGCATATGCCAGTATAAAGGTCCCGCTCCTTCGTAATGTTTTGATGCGATATTACGATGCGACTTGTCACAATTGCATATTTCCCAAGCCAAAGGTCTTTATATAACATGACGTATGTCCCCGCTGATTGTGATCCGCCGATATCGAAGATCGTGATATTGCATCGGCTCGGTTCTATCATGCGTTCGCCTTTAATATGCTGTCTTGCCTCCACATATTGCGACTTGCCGATATGATCTTCGGAGATCGCTGATCGGGGGTGTCTTGCGCCCATACTTAAGTCATCCTCTCTGTTCGGCTGATTACGATTTTCCACTTAGATCTGGGCCGTTGATCAGCTAGATCTAACGAATGCTGTGAATTGCACTGTCTAAGGTTGCGATTCATGGTTTTTCACTGTTTTTTCTATGTTTTAGCCTCCCGATAGTGTTTTTCCGCCCTTCCAAGGGCTCTTGGTATGCGACTGTTTTTCTCTTTGAATGATCCTTAAGAAAAGTTTGAAGACTTTGGGAGTGCTTTGGATCCATTTTTGGGCCAAATGCCAACAAGGTTAACAGGACTCATGATCTTGAGTTGGAAGCTATTATCCATGCATTAAAGATGTCGAGACATTATATTCTTGGCAAGAGGTTTGTATTGATGAGCAATTACAGTGGGTTGAGATATCTATTTGACCAACCAAATATGAATGCCATACAAGCTAGATGGTTGGCCATGATCAATGAATTTTACTTTGAGATTAGATACATCAAGGGTAAGGAGAATATGGCTGCAAATTCTCTCGACAGGAGAGTGCAAATGAACCATGTTGCAACACTGAGCTAGTATGGGACAAATTTACAGGATCAGATCTTACAAGCAAGATAAGAGGATGACAGATACAAGGATGTTTGGCACAAGTTACAAAAGGGTATAGGTGATCAGGAAGTGGACTGTCATCTCATAACAGATGGTTTGGTGAGATTCAAGGATAAGATCCACATGGTAGATGACAATGGGTTCAAAAAGATTATCTTGAGGGAGTTTCATCTCAAGCCTTATTTACGACACCCAGGATATCATAAGACATTAACAACAGTGAATAATTTCTACTATTGACCAAATTTGAAGAAGGAAGTGGCAGAGTTCGTGGCTATATGTTTGGACTGTTAGCAAGTGAAAGTAGAGTGTAAGCATCTAGTTGGATTTCTTCAACCGATTCCGATTCAAAAATGGAAATTGGAGGTCATTTCCATGGATTTCATTATAGGTCTTCCAAGGAAATTGAGGACGCATGATTTTATCATGGTTGTGGTCCACAGGTTGAGCAAGGTAAATCAATTCATTCCAGTGAAGACTACTTATTCAACTAGTGAGGTGGCACATGCCTTCATCAGGGAGATCATGAGATTGCATTGTGTTCCAAAGAATATCATGTCAGATAGGGATGCTAAGTTCACTTCCAAGTTTTGGAAGGAATTGTTTGTAGGTTTGGGGATGGATTTGGCCTTCAATATAGCTTATCATCCATAGACAAATGGACAAACAAAAAGGGTCAACAAGATTTTGGAGGATATGTTGAGGATGTATGTCATGCATCAACATAGGAGATAGGAGGAGTACCTTATACTGGTTGAGTTTTCTTACAAAAACAGTTACCAGGAGTCACTGAGGATGAGTCCATTTGAGGCACTAAATGGGCGAATTTGTAATATTCCCATCAGTTGGAGTGATCTAGTGAACAAGGTACTTATTGGGCTGGACATGTTGGCAGACATGGAGCAAGAAATGCAAGTTATAAAGAAGAATATAAAGTCTTCACATGATAGGCATAAGATTATGTAGACTATCATAGGGCAGTTAAGGATTTTTAGGTTGGGGAGCATGTGTATTTGTGCATCATGCCCAAGAAGATCTACTTTAGGATTGGATCATGTGCCAAGTTGGCAGCACGGTATCAAGGGCCTTTTGAGATCCTTGAGAGGATTGGACCAGTGGCCTACAGACTTGAACTGCCTCTGACAATGAAAGTCCATGATGTTTTCCATGTTTCATTGCTTAAAACATATGTAAAGAATGTTTATCATGTTATTGATTGGTCTATATTACAGGTGGTAACAAAAGGAGAATTCTAGTCGGAACCTCAGTGCATATTACAGTGGAAACAACTCATGCTCCAAAATAGAGTAACCAATGAAGTTAAAGTACAGTGGAAACACTTTGGGCCTGATGAAGTTACATGGGAGATGAATAATCAGATGTGGGATATGTATCCTTCATTGTTTACCAGTTGAGGCATAACAATTTTGGTATTTGTATATATGTACATGGATGTAAATACTACCATGAGCCATGTTATAAATCTCCAATAAGCGGTATGGTTGTCATGTTATCATGTTTGTCAGGATGGTTTTGATTTTGAGCAGGCTGTTCATTGTAAATACTACAATGAGCTAGGCTATAAAGCTCCAAGGGCAATATTGTTTGGTTTTCAACGATTTTTCTAGTTGTAGGTGTCATAGAACACCAAGAATAGTGTTCGCCTAAGGGGGAGGGGTTTGTAATAGCCCCAGCTTAAAAATTCATGTAATAAAAGTTAATAAAGGCAAAATAAGACGAAGGTCAAGGGACACTTATTCCAAGCTAAATGTTGGGCAAAATATCCTAGTGGGCATCACTTGCTGTGTTTATGGCTAAGGGGAAATTGGCAAAGGCTTTAAAAAGGAAAAGAGGCATTAATTGGCATTTTTTTAATGAAAATAAAGGAAATTAGGAGAAAAGGAAGGTGAAAGGTCATAGGTTGCTTGTGAGGAGGAAATTGAAGGAAAATAGAGGAAAAATGAAGAAATTAGAGACATCAATAATAAAAAGACATCAGAGCATAAGTTGGTAGCCTTTTGTTAGTTCAATTTTGGAGTTAGTCTCATAGAGGAGAAGAGCACCAAGAAGAGAAGGAAAGCAAGCAAGCACAGGAAGGACAAGGAAAGAAAAGGAAAGCAAGGATAAAGCAAGGAAAGGTTGGATCAGGAAGCTTCAATAGGAATACTTTTAGGTAACATGTTGCATTTATGGTTTCTTAGCTTGTTTTGGCATGCATGGCATATGCATGTGTGTATTTTCGTTTCTTTATTGTTAGTGGCATGGATTTTTCCGGGTTTTGATAGTGGTTTTAACATTGCCTTGACATTTCTAGATAACTATGGTGTGATGTGATTATTTATTGGTTGATCTTTGCTAAGGAGGCATAGAAAGTTGGGGATGTTGGTCATAACATTCCTCAGATTTATGTAGCTGTGGACAACAAGGAGGCTGATTATCACGCGTCCATTATTGAGATGGAAGGTAAGCTTTGTGGTCGAGTTGTTTCTATTTTGATTGATCCTGGATCTAATCATAGTTATGTTAATCCTGACCTAGTGGATACATGTGGCTTGAGAAAAGAAGTGCATACAAAGTCTTGGTTGGTGTAGTTGTCTACATGTACTAAGAAGAGAGTTCATTACTGGGTAAGAGATTGTGAATTCGAGTTGAATGGTATGCTTACAGTAGCACACATGAATTTACTACTACTGTGATCATATAGTATGCTTTTGGTTATGGATTGGTTGTACCTTCACAAGACGAAAGTAGATTGTTATGATAAGGCTATTGAGTTCCTGAATGATAATGGGGAAATAGAATATTGCAAGGAAACAAGAAGCCTACATCAGTTAGGATGGTCACAACTATGTAGGCTAAGTCTAGACTTGTGGCTCTAAAGGAATTATGTGGTTGGGGTCTAAATATTTTTTTCCTCTTTGCAAAAGCATTGATAGGTGAAAATTTATGGAGACTACTACAAGGTGACTCCATTTGGACCAAAGTCACATGTACAAAATACCTCTTTGACCTATCCATTATTGACTGGATTCAACTCCCAAATAAATCCTCCAGTTGATTGAATGTTTGGAAGATAATGGTAGCATCCTTCTTGCTGATCAAAAAGAGGGTAGCATGGAAAGTAGGGGATGACACACAAATTCGAATAGGAAGGGACCCCCGATATGGCACAGGAATTGATTACCTTATGTCTCCTCCTTTACAAAAAAACCTTGAATAGGAAAATGTTTTTCATTTATCTAATGTAAGGTGCATATCTCTCAAGTTCGGGGATTAATTGGCCGATAGTTGGCTCAATTGTTGAGATTGGAAGGAAATTTTTCTCAGGAATGGGTTCACTTTATACATTTACTTACAAAAAACTTCATCACTCTCAAGCCAAACGTCCTTGACATCCTATGTTGGTCTAAAAATCCTAGGACTAGAGATTTTATTGCCAAATTAGGTTACAAGATATGGACAAGAGAACATTTTGAAGGACACAAGCTTTGGTGGCGAAATACTCTCTTGAAAGTAAGTGCTTCTCTTAAATAAAAAATAACCACCTGGTTAGTTCTCAACAACAAACTTCTTACTTGGGAGGTCCTCTCCAAACATAGCTGGTCTAACCCTAGTAGGCGTGCATTATGCAAATGTCATGAAGAGGTAACTCTCCACCTCTTTGTAAGTTACAGTTATGTATTACAAGTTTTCACATTCATCTGGTTATATATCAATTTAAAATCCAATTGGATTTCATCTTCTCTCATAGATAGTGTCATACAATGGCCAATGGATGAGTTTTTTCATTCACTTCCAGGCCTCCCCTACATTTTGATATACATCATTTGGAGAGTCACAATACTATCTTTTTCTAAAATAAGGAGACATCTCTAGTGACATGTGCAAAAAAAGTCATCTCCTCAACCAAAGAATACAAGTCTCAACAAAAAACAACTCTGCAGTGAGTGACACAAATGTCTGAGATTGATTATGATATTCTTTGGGGCTTCTTCCACAAAGTAAGATAAGGAAACACTCCTATATGTGGTCTTGGAGTGATTATCTATTTTAATCAAACACATTTCCTATATTGTAGGTACTCACCTGGAAGGGGCCCAAACAACAAGGAAAAATTCATTAGGCTTTGGTTTCTCCCCAAAATTGTGAGGAATAAAAACATCTCTAGGCTCCAGGTTCTCAGAGATTCTAAAATAGTCATTGGTTGGGCCAGAAAAAAGGGCCACTATACGCTATAAAAAAACTGTATTGGAACAACTTCTACGTGACATTCTTCAAGTGGCCACCCCCTTTGATTTGATTTCATATAATCATATTGTGTGAGAACTAAACGAAGAAGTTGATGCACTCTCCAAAGAAGCACTCAATCTTCCTATGGGTTTTGTCAATTTATATGAATTAGTGGCAGGGTCGAGATTGAATCCATGAAGACATGCCTTAAATATCACTGTTTCCTTTTTTTTATTTCATATTTTTGGTTTTTTGTTGTAAATATTTATACAAGAACTCAATTTTTGATAAAGATCTATAATTTTCGAAAGTGGAGCAAGCCATTCTTGGAAAATGGTTTTTCCATAGGATAGAAACTAGGAATGATTACTACCAAGACCCTTTTTTGGGAAACTGGATGCAAGACATATTCTTCTACATGAATATATAAGACTTTTTTTCTTTGAAAAAAAGGTTGTGTTCTCATGGGCATAATTATACATGGTATCAAAGATAATGATAGGCTAACTTAAAGAAAATTTTGAAAGCTGGATTTGTGGAGATAATAATGCGGCAAGGTATGTTAGAGAGTTAAAAACCCAAATGACATGATAATTTTATCATCAATATATATTTGTATAACTAAAAATCAAATAATATGTATTACCTTTATAATATTAAGAAATCACAATATTATTATAGTAAATATGAAAGAATAATAACAATCATCATATCAATGTTTAATATAACTAATACATTGCATAATATCTATATATATATATTATATAATATATTATATAATATATATATAAATTAATAGATATCATTTGAAGATATTTTCATGTACCAATTGATTATTCACAACAATCACCATAATAATATTAAGGTTGTGTTTAAATAGGATATTCTTAATAATAACTAAATACATTATACAAAAATATATATATATATATATATATATATAAAATGAACCTTTAATATTATGTTAATAGATATAATTTGAAAATATCATTTGAAAATATTTTCATGTACCAATTGATTATTCACAACAATCATATTAATAATATTAAGGTGTGTTTAAATAGACTTAAGTTTAACACATGTTATAGGGAAAAAACACACACATGTTATATCAATATGCTGGGGTGTCGTTAAAAGTAATGGCTTTACCTTTGTAGCATGCATCCTCAAGAACTCTCAACTTGGGTATCCATAATTCAATAGTTATCTAAAATGGGCAAATTAGGTTGTTCATACTATTTTATTTTATTTAAGTTTGTATTTGGAAAATTGCATATTTAGAGTACAATCTAGATATGTATCTGATTTCACATAGAAGAATTCAGTCTACATCAACACCTTTTTATTTTTATTTTTATTTTTATTTTTTTATTTCAGGTATAAAGTTTAAATGGAAAACTTCTCCAAGAATAGATGGTATCTATCTTAGCATCTGAAATGGATGGTTCTTCCTTAATGGTAACCCTCTTTTCATTCCTCATTCTAGCTCTTTTAGCCAACAAGTTAGCTTCTACACTAACTGCATCACTCTACATTTATTGTAAAGTAGGAGGGTTTCTTTCTCTCAATTGGTAAGACATATTAGTGTCAAAACCATCAGGGAATTTGATTAGTGCCAAGTCTGGTGGAGGTTTGATATTTGCAAGGATTGCATTGTAAATACTGTTAAACCTATTACAATAGTCCTGAACAGGTTCATTAGGATCTCTTCTAATGTTTTCATATTCAGATAATAGTTGTAAAGGATTTTTCTTCCTTTCCCATCTATTGATGAACAATCTATTGAAAGCAGGTAAATCGAGAATATGACCAGCAAGTAAACCTTTAAACCATTTCTTTACATCTCCTGCTAGTGTTTGTGCAAATAATCTCATTTGTACATCTTCTTCATCAATTCTATGTAATTCAAAGGAATCATTCATTTTATTTACATGTTCTTGTGCAATATATTGACCAGTACCATCAAACTGAAATATTTTACTCTGATAGTCTTGGGCCATGGCATGTACTTGAGCTGGTGAGGTCAAAGGAGCATATCTGGCAGCTATGGCTAAGATTTTAGCTTGGCTAGGAGGTAAAGTAGTAGTGCTGGAAGATGAACTTGAAGGGCTTACAGCTGAGCTTGAAGGACTAGGAAATGTAGTAGAAGTACTACAAGATGAATTTGGAGTATTTGGAGATGGAAATAAAACTCTGGGTTGAAGAGGGAGCTTGGGGATGAATGATTATGTGGAATGAATTGTAGTGGAAATAACAGATGAGTTGGTACCAAATAAAGATGAATTTACAGATTTAGAAGAATTGTAGAAGGCCTAGGAATAACAGCAATCAGGGCAACTAATTCAACTGACTACTGAAAATAAGATTCATCTATGTGTCTGATCAAATTTGATTTTAAACTTCAAGTTTTTCAAAGGTGTTTATAACATGTTGATCTAAATCAGGATGTATAGTAGTCTTCTTTCATTCAATAAATTGAAGAAAAGCAGGGTCTACTATAGTATCATGAACTGAAGTTTCAGATTTGGTACAAAACAATGAATGCTCAAATGATAAATCAAATTGAAGATCCTCTAAGTTTGATAGCTGTTTAGGAAGTGAATTTTCTTTGGTTCACTAACTAATGTTTTCTTGACTTTCTACTTTATTGTTTTTTCTTAAGATTAAGTCTGGATTATCAACAACTATAGCAGGGTTTGGATCTGGATGTGCCCTGGTATAGTATGTTCTTTTGGAAGCTAGAATTTTATTTTTTATTTTTTATTTTTTATTGAAATATTTTACAACCCTAAATGACCTTAAGGTGTTGAGATGAGTTTTAGGATTTCCTTTAAGGTTTATTGAACTGAGGACTCGTTCCCTAGTATGGTCACCACTACGTTATCACTCTAAAATTTCCCTAGGGTTGTCATGAAAGAAATAATAGAGGTAACCATAGACCTAATTTTGAGATCAAGATATAGCCTTCCTAATTCTCAGAGAGGGCTCTCTCTTAATGATTTAACTTTGTTGAGTTAATTGATTTTAGGCTAACTATGCAAGCTTGATTGGGTTTTGATTTGGTTTCGTGGTGGAATTATTGATTTAGATGGATAGATAAGTGTCTTTTTACCATTGGGACATGGAGTCCAAATGTCAAGAAAACAAGACTGAATCAAGTTCTAAAGATAGTGTTCAAAGGGCAAGGTAGCTGAGTAAATTCAGATCTTTTAGGCTGGATGGTGAAGTGGTTTTTCAATCAGGTTCAAGGAGAATTTAAGGATTCCTCAAACAGGATAATGAAGGAAATGAAAGAGGTTAATTGAAACTACAGAGAAATGAAGATTTCCCTACTCTGGATACTAGAAGAAAACATTAAAATGAATAAATGTTCAATACAGTGTACTTAAACAAATTCTGAAGTAAAGTTGCAGTTATTTCATTCAAATTTGAAGACATGTGTGTATGTGAAAAACTTACGAAGGTAACAATTCAAAAAATGAAAGATACCTTATTGAAGTGGCCCAACACATGAATCCTATAATGCAATGTATTTATTACTTAGATCAATGTAACTATAGAAATGCTCAGCAATCCACACTCTATGCTTCGAATTATGAAGTATTTATACAAAAAATAGTTACAAAATACCCCAAATTGTTTTAGGAATTATTCAAGGAAAATAAATATATTCATCCAAGAAGATAGAGACACCTAGGAAACTAAAAGGATAGTTGTCCCTTTTTTTACTAACTTTGTTGTCTTATGCTTTGATTTTTTCGTGCTTTCTCTCCTTTGTTGTTACTCTACGCTGGCTATTCTTTTACTTTGACTTTTGATTGATACTCTTTCATCTGATACTCTTTCAATTAGCTGATCTTATTTTTTCTTTCATTGCCCTATATTCACTGTTTACCTTGCATTTTCATAGTAAATCATTCAATTTTTCCCAAGTCTTCGTATCTAGTAATTTAATGTTTACCGTTGTTCTGTAGACTTCATCGGCTTCTGTGTCTTTTGCAAAGGTGGTCTTGTTTACAAAAATATGTTTTACCTCTTGCTGGAGGTAAAAGAGGTTCTCAAAAGTTTGGTAAAGAACCTTCCCTATAGACACCCCTTTCTTGGAGGAACTATTGGCTTGCTCCTTTAAGAATTCTTTGATTCTTTCGTCCTAGTCTTCATGTGGCATTAACTTGTCATTTCTTACCAATGGATTGGGTAGACCTTTTTGCCTCAAAGCATCAAATTTGACCATGAACCTGCCTATAGCTAGCTCCATTGTTTGGCATTTGTCCTCAACCTACATCATTAGGTTCCTCTTGGTGATTACCTTTTTCACCTCTTGTATAGTGCTAGTTCTTTCAGCTATACCAAGCTCCTGCAATTCATATTTATTCTTCGAGTTAAGGAATTGGATTATTCTTGAGGCTTCTTCTGGCATGTTTCCAAGTTCGGCCTTAACCCTTTGAATTGCTTCACCAGCCTCTTTAACTAAACATTTTGTTCAAAGATCACCTATATAGATGGCCAAATATTATTGACTGAGTCAATGATATTGGCCCAAAAAAAAATAAATTTCCTGGGATAGTGGCTCCTTCAGTGTTAATTCTTTCTCCAAACTCTGTATCCTTTCATTTAACCTATTTGTCTTTTGAATTTATTTCTTATGCATGATCTCGGCCAATTTCTCCTCATCCTCTAGACTTTTAATTTGTTCCATAAGTCTATTTATTTCAGGGGTCTGGATGGACATATCCTCCATGGCTTTGACCAGTTTAGCTGCTTCATCACTAGGATGAGCTGCTATTATTGTTGAACCTATTGCTGATGTGGTTGTTGTTGCAGATGGAAGTGTTGTAGCTAGTGGAGCTGTTGGGGCCAATGAAGCTACCAAAGTTGAAGGAAATGTTGTAGTAATTGTAGGAATAACAGTGACAGTGGCTGTCTCAAGGCTGGCTTGTTTCAGCTATATAAACTCGTCCAATTCCTTCTCCATTTCTTTTAATTGAGAATTTAGCTAGAGAATGAGGTCCATCATCTCATCTTTCTGGGCTTGGCTTTTTAGGACCTCCTTGGTCTGCGAATGTTTATAAGAGGGTAACTTCAATTGCTTCTTTAAAGAAGAAATATCCTCATTTTTCTTCTTTATTAGTTTTTCTGTAGCCTTGATATCATTTGGATTATATCCAATTTCAATTACCAAGTCTTCTAATGACTTGATTTTGTTATCATTTGCCTATGATGATGCTTTCTCTAGCTTAAATTGTGATGTGATGTTGTCTAGAGAGTTTTGAAGCTTCCAAACACTCATGGCCTTGTTGGTCATTGTTGAGTATATCATTTCAACTGCCTGCGTTTGTAATTCAATTTTATCAATAGGGTGAACATCCCTGGCCGAAACTTCAAATTATGTATTCCTGTAGTCTGCTGATGATTTAGGCTGCTAGACCGTAGGCTGCAAAAAGGTCGTTTGCATTTTACGAGTTTTAATGCCAAAAGCTAACATTAACCTATTCTGGTTGCCAGGAGTCTATTTGAAGTACTGGGCATATGTTTCATCTTTCAATGCCTCATTTCTTAATTTGATCTCCTTATACTTCTCCTTTATGTCCTTTTCCATATCCACTAGTTTTCTTGATGATGAAACCTCTATGTTAAGATCTTTCTGAATGCTCTAAGTATTAGAGGTGAATGGTTGATGAATTTCCTCTAAAACCAATGGAGTTATATCTTCTTTGACCCCTGTATTTGTGTCCATGATTTGAAGTGTCTTTACTGTCTCAATGACCTCTTATTGCTCATTACAGGATTTAGCTTAGGCTTTTTCCTGTACATGATTTCAAATCCATCATATGTTATATCTATGCTTGAGCAAGAACCTTCTTCCTTGGTCCTTTTGTACTTTTTTTATACATGGCTAGAGTATGCATAATGGAACTAGTATCCATTTGTTTCTCCATATATATGAAGGTATTTTCCAACCACTCTGATTGGTTGGCATACTTTTCAATGTCTACCTTGGATTCATGCATAAAAGGGCTTAATTTTAATTTGAGACTTTATTTTTTTATGACTCCTAAAGGGCCATACAACCATTTAAAACTACTACTAAACCTCCTTTCCTGTAAACACTTCTACACTTTTTCTCTAGCCTCCCTATTATTATAGATGAAAGGAACAAAATAGTTCTTTATCTTGAATTGTGTTTTCTTCCTTGCTGATAGGAAATTCACATCATCTAAGTTTATAATCTGCATGATATATTCTAATGCAAATATCCTCATGGGAAGATATTTGGGTAGCTTATAGGGAGTGAGATCACATCCATATATTCTAATTTCAGTATGGTCCTGGTATACATAACATTCTCCTATTATACTATTATTACATTACTGCAAAACTCTTTTTATCTCATCAATTCTCCTGGGTTGATTGCTACTGGTTAGCATATTTACAATTGGATGCACAAAGGAATCAATGAACCCTTTGTAACTAAAAATAGTGGAATACTTTTGGATTATGGGTGTCCAAAATATTACTAATCCGGGATGGCCCTTAGTGTCCAACTTCTAGATATTGACTGGAAACTTATCAGACTGAAAAATATAAAAACATGTGGAACACCACTGAAAAGTATTTAAATAAAATTTCATTTGTCAACCTAATCAATTGATCATGGATTCTGTCTGCCAAGAACTGGGCAAAATAAGAGACTGTTGTTGGAGTATTGCCTGGTAAAAAATGGAGAGAAAATCAAGTACAACTTCATGTACATGCTCATTAGTGGTGTATCCTAGAATACAAGAAAGCATGGTCACAATTTGTCTAGCCCTCTCAGAGAAAATGGTGGCTGAGTATGGAGGATTATCTATAGGGGTATGAGACTCTTCTAGGATGAAAGTTTGGAAGGTTTGAGTCCTCTTGGGAAGTTCCAGCTTCAAATAGAGTTCAAGTAGATATTCAATGGAAAATTGGGTTTTATTTGTGCTTGGTTGGATCTACAGCATTTGGTTTATTGATTCTGCAGTGATTGTAAATAAAATCTGCTGGTCAGGAGAGACTATGGCTCTTTGGCATGGGATATAACAGTTTTGGCATAGATGGATCATTTTAGGGAACTAGTATACCTGTGGGAACAAGTATTTGGGAAAATTGGATTCCCATAGAGGAATGTCATCTTTTTGGTTCAGGAATTTGTCTTTACTCCAGTAGTGGAGTTTCAATAGATGGCTAGGGGAAAATGTGTCCTTAATTCGGAAATATATGTTAGCCAGTGGGAGGTGGTCAACATACAAGTGAGGGGTTTGTAGGGGTTTCTCATTTTGAATATTTTGGGAAGCCATAATTCGGTTGATTATATTGAATTATTGTTTTTCTAGCTTTTGGGAGTAAACTTAGGACTTCAGGAATAGTGGGAGGAGTTAATACAGTCTGCATGAAAGGGTTTCTTAGGATGCACAGTAGGTTTCTTCAGTTTAGTAAGGTTTTTAATTAATTTAATTAATTAACCTTTTATAATTACTATGCAAAGTTTAAGTAGAGGGACGTTCTGGTTCTTTCAAGAATACCTGGAAAACGAAGACTTGGTGTGCAGAAAGGGTTCTATGGTAGCAACAAAGGTCTCTGAGACTTGAATTATCTGTGTGCTACTTCAATTTGGAGTTTGCAGGGTCTCTAGGTTGTAAATGGGTAAAAAAAGGTTAAGTAGAGTTCCCGGGGTTTAGAATTGGTATGTAGAGGTCTTTGCAATGAAATAATAGTGAAAGAGTGAAAAGCGGGCTTTTTTGGCTTTTAACTGACAATGGTTAAATTTGGGCTGGGAATTAATAGATGAATAGTGGGCGGTTTGCTTTCATGCGGGGAGGCAGTTTTATGGAATATTGCACCCCTTTTGAGTGAAGGGCAACGTATTTTGAG
This sequence comes from Pinus taeda, assembly GCA_000404065.3. Lineage (NCBI taxonomy): Eukaryota > Viridiplantae > Streptophyta > Pinopsida > Pinales > Pinaceae > Pinus > Pinus taeda. The sequence goes on from APFE031182702.1 coordinate 43,176, forward strand.
AGTGCATGATATAACGTGGGACTGCCACGTAGCAAAAGAGTGCTCGGTAAAAACCACAAACTCGTGTGCTTCTGGTATTTTAACTGTCAGATGACGGGAGCATACAATATGGATATGGGCTATCAGATTTGGGAGTAGTTGATCGGAGGATGATCAGGCGGTAGAGTTGCAAGGACTGAGTCAGGGTGTGATTGGCGGGGCTCGGGGATTAATAATGTAGGGGGTTACATATAATCAAAGGTTTAGTGGGAGTTGAAGATTTATATAGTGGGGGGTGGTAATATACATAAAGCGAGACTATAGGTTAGGAAATAACTGAGGATAAGGGGGTTTAGTGGGTTTTTAAGGGAAAACGATTTCTAAAAGGGTAATTTCTAGGGAAAACTGTGAAATCAAGGGGGAAAAAGGTTAAAATGAAGGGAAAGGGTTATTACAAGGTGAAATGAAGAGGGAAGGATACTTTGGAATCAAGAAGGGAAAATTAGTGAATAAAAAGTAATGAAGGGGTAATGAAGGGAAATTATCAGACTAGACATGTAGGGGTTTAGTGAAATGAGGGGAAATTAGTGAATAAGCTTCGGTATTCAGGTGTAAAATCATATAGAACTTTTTAGGGTAAATACCAACAGTAATACACAATTTTTGTGAATGTCCTCCTTCTTTTGGTAGTTCCTCCTACACATGAAACATAAGATTTAAGCATGATAAATGTGCATTTGAGCTAGCAACCTTGAGCATTCCAAAACCTCTTTTACATACCCTTTATTTACCCTATCATTTTCTCTTCATTTATTGGGTGCATTTGAGGTTGTTGACCCTATATTCCTTTTTATTTGATAAGAAAACTATCTCATTCTAACCTTATAACTTCCAAGGGCTCAGATTAAACTAATGAGCTCCTTATTATTCTCTACCTAACTACTGATCTGCCAAGGTTAAACAGTTTGGCTAGATCTTCATTCTCTAACCACCAACATGAAATTTAAAGGATGAACGGATGAAGATTAAATTGTTTGACCATCATGGATTGTGGCATTTTGATAAGCTACACACAATCTTATTTTTCAAGGCAAGTAAAAGTAGTGGCCTTTGAATTTGCATCACTTTCAAAATCTATTTTGATTTCTTTTTGGTGGGGTTCATATTTTATTTTCATTTTTTTGATCCTTTTCTTTTAGTCCTTTGATTTTTCTTATAGGACTTACCCTCTTTACATTTTTATTTTTAATATAGGAAAACATTTTGCAGAAAGCAAAAGTATGTACAATATTACAAGATTTATCATTTCCAATTAAAAATTATGAATCCTATTATTATAGGACCCTAACATAATACATGCCTCAAAAATAGATTATTACAAAAAAAAATATGAGGAGGTTTCAAACAACCTTCCTTAGATTAAGCAAAAATAAAACTAGAAATAGAATTAAACTAATGACAAGCTCCTTTCAACTTGAACTAACTTAGTCGGCTAACTTGATCTTTGATATTGCAAATGTCGATCATTGGTTTGAGCTGAGGTGGCTGGAAGATTGTGGATTTTAGTTATCCAACAAATATGGCATCTGACAAAGCTGGCACCATATTTTGTGTAAAGGTAGTTAAAAACCACAGATCCATCCACTGGCTATGTGATTTTACTAGATACTTTTAGTATGTTTCCCAATCTAGTTTTGTCAACTATTTGATTTCTTCTTCTTTGATATGTGTTGTCTGTTTCCATTGTTGTTCCAGTTGTTTGATATCTGGGAGAGAACCTGGTATTGACTCTTTCACAAGGTTAGCACTATGGAGGTTTTCATTAGCAACTTCAATTATATGGCTTGCAACACTTGTTGTTGTCGTTGTCACACTTTCTGCCTATTTTAAGCATGTATCCCAATCTGTAAATAGAATGTCTTTGTGGGATTCTTATATTTTCTGTAGGTCATCCTTTCTTCCCCCATCATACTCTTGCTAGGTCATAAATCCAAAAATCCTTTTATGGATTTCTTCGTATTCAAACCTCATATCAATCACTTGGTTTGTCAATTGATCAATTGTCTCACAATAAGGATTAATCTGTGATATTTTATGGCAGAACATTTCTTCTTTTTGTATTAAAGGGAAATTAGCTTGATTTCTTCTTCGATGAACTCATCCATTTGAGGGCTATCTTTAAATATATCCACCATTGCACGCATTTGGAAAATATGCAAGTCCTTTTTTGATATGCTTTCTTGGTGCTATAACATCATTTTCTCAAATTCCCTCTGAAGCTCAACTACCTGTTGTTCTGCTTGTTGATTAGTTTCTTCTTGTTCTAATTGTTGCTCAAGAAGAAGAATTTTTTGTTCTTTTAGTAGCAGTCAGACTTTCATTGCTTTATCAATGGTCGTTGTGGCATAAGATCCTACAAACTATGACAACTTCATGAGATTTTCTGATGGGTGAAAAGGAGTATCTTTCCACACAACATCCATGGATTCGTTTTCTAGAGTTGCAATAGTCGTGGTGTCTAATTTCCTCTTCTTTCTTTGTCTTTTAACTACAACCTTATGAGTGGGACTGTAGAATATATCTAATGGAGGTATCTATTCAATTTTTAAGACAATTTTGGAAGTAGGAAAATCAAGAATAACCTCAATATCTTGAGTGTCTGTAGCTCCTTGCTCTATTGTCTCTGGATTTGCTTTGTGTTGAGTCTGTTTGAGGGTCTAAAAATCATATTTTTCCTCAAGATTTGTGCATGTTTGGAGCTTCTTAATGAATTTCTCCCATTCCTTGTCTACGTCAATAACTGGGATCTTCCTTGTTTCAGCCGAAGCAGAAACAACCTATGTTTGTTTCTTGGCCAAGGCCTGTTTAGCTATTTCCTTAGTATTTCCTTCGATATCTCTCTCAGAATATTTATTAGAACTCCCTTCTCCATTCTGAGATTGTTTTTCTAACTGTTCTGACACATGAGTTGATTTCTCTTGCATTTCGTCATCAGAATTTTCCTTTGAACTTCCCTCTAGGCTTACACTAGGAGTTGGTTCTCTTATCTGTTCAATTTGTAATAGGTCCAATGGGACCTTTAACAATATTTTATTCCTATATACATGAAAATAATTAATATCATTTGGCCTTAACTGTAATGGTGCTGAATGTATGACCTATGTAATGTTTTGACTCCTTGAAAGAGGTCATCAAAGACATCCTCTTCATTAGTAAATTGTTTGACTTTAACCATAGTGGTAAAGTCTTTAGCAACTTGATTTGGGTCATATTCTCACGTTGGAACTATGGCCAATTTTAGAGACATAATAATCTCTACCTCTTTTAATGCATTCCCATAGTCATGTAGTGCGAAAGTGCCACATTGTAATGGGAAGTTTGGCCAAATGGCTTTCTTCTGTTCCCTCAGGGCTTTGGTTAAACCACCCTCCCATGTTGTCTGGTAAGCTCTCTCTATGGCCAATAGCTTATCTAGAATGTAATATGGGAGGACATGCGGAACATAAATCCTTCCAAAAACTCTAATATAAGTGAACATTTTTTCATAGGACCATCTTGCAACTTGAAAGATGTCTATCTTTCCTTCTTCGGAAAACTTGGGGGCCATTCTATAAAAAATTGTTTTATGAATAGACAACATAATACCCTCATATATTATAAAAATGGGGGTTGAATTTGGATTCCCATAACATTTTATGGTATACATGGATGGGGAGAGGGTTTTGTATAGTCTACTCCCAACCCATGTTGGGAAATTGAGAACAAAAACAAATGGCATCCAGAACATAAGCACTCATAAAAGAAGGGGGAAAAATTCTTAAGGAAACACTTCTCTTCTATCTATATTCCCTAATAGCCATTGCTAAATTGTCTGATAAAATCTAACTCTAGCTCATAATTATTGTGTTAACTGCTGCATCACTTAATGGAAGACACTCTATAGAAAATTTGGTACTATCACCTTTTCCAAATAATCTACACATCATCAGAGCTGAGAAATTATGTGGGGCAGAGAGGGATGCAATTGGGTACATACCTAATTTCTCTCGTTTGAATTTGCCTCTGCTTGACCTCCAGTTCCGTGTAGAGTCCAATGGGTTCTCATTCTCTTTGGAAAAATGCTCAAGGAAATCTTTGTTATATAGCTTTTTAGGCTCTAGTAGCTGGGACATCTGGCGCAGATTATTTGGTGTGAAAGACCCCATGACCTCATGTCTTGGATTCTTGAAAGTTCTATCTGAGACATTTACATCATCAATCACCCAATTTACCATATCCGTGTATGGTAATATCTTAGGTCTTGTTGTTATTCTATGTAAAAATGAGCATGTTGCTTCAAAGTAAGAAGCGTTAGATGATTATTGGGCATCAAATATTGCCTTTGTTTCCAGTGGCATGTGTTTCTCTTCTTCCAGTAGGTTACACATAGCTTCCCATGATGTGGTTCCTCCGTCTTTGTTGTAGGTGGTATCGAAGAAGAGTGGTATCATGTCTTATTTCTTAGATGCAGTAGCTTTTCCCTTCTTTGCCATATTTTCCAATGTTGTTTTCTTCAGAGGTTCCTTGAAATGGAGCAATGGATATTATCAGATAAGCATAGAGTTAAAATGACAGTGAAAATTCAATGATACAATTAATTCTGAAAGGTGACAAGGAAGAAGATTTTATTCAAAAATGTAGATGAAAGATATAAAATCAGGTCGAGCCATTTTAAACATAAATTCCATTAAAACTTATTAAATACACACTAAGATATTTTATCGTGGCCTTTATTATTCATTTAAGTCATCACATCACAAATGTGTTCGGAAAAAACTTTAAGGTGATGAGTTTAAAGTGTGAAATGTCGACTATGCCATTGCGATAAATATTATCGCAATATCGAATTTTCGATTCTGCATTATTTCAGAGTCATTTACAATTTTGCGAGATGCGATGTGAGTCGCGTACCTTTTATAGTTTAAAGCAGATTTTGCTTAAATGAATATTTATTGCATAAAGTGAATTTTTACTATGCGTGAGACTTAACCAAAGTGATAATATTTGTAGGTTTTAACTCCGTATAAAAGTTATATCCATATGGATTCTAAAAATAAAAAATAAACAAAGCGAGAGCATAGCACATAAAATATGTATACATAGATATTTTCCCTTGGATTCCAAAACCGGGACTACCAGATTAATTTTTCATTATTTTCCTTTCAATGTTACAATACATATTTATGCATGCCGAAGCATCCAATACCATGGATCGAAAACCATCGTGCCCAAAACCATGTGCGAAAACCATGCACAAAACCATAGGTAGGTCCACCCAGACCCCGTAGAGGGGGGCCTACCCACCCCCCTCTAACGCCCTGATTAACTAGGTGGGCTAGTCATGGAAAGAATATAACACAACCCAACATTCTCCCGCTTGTTTTTTTCTTTCCACATGAGAGCTTAGTCATTTATCTAGCCCTGCAATGCCCATTGTTTCTCTACACCAAGAGAACTTCTCAAAGCTCATAGATTTTGTCAATGCATCTGCAATATTCTTCAAAGTGTCCACCTTTACGAGCAACACCTTTTCGTCTTTCATCATATCCCTCACAAGTTGATACTGAAAATCAATTTATTTTGTATTTGAATGATAAGCAAGGTTCTTTTCCAAGAAAATTGCACTTTGGCTGTCCTTATAGCTCCCTGTACTAACCCCATACTTGAACACAATCTTTGTAACCAAACTGATTCCATGCTTGCATGAGTGGCTGTCATGTATTTTTCCTCTGTATTTGATAGTGCCACTACAGATTGTTTTTTACTCATCCAACTAACTGCACCTCCAAATAGGTAAAACACATAACCACTTGTAGATCTTCTTTGATCCAGATCTCCAGCCCAGTCTGCATCAATAAAGCCACGAATATCCAAAACTTTGTCCAATCCTAGTCTTTTTTGGTAACACAAACCATAATCACTAGTGCCACATAAATACCTGAAAACCCGCTTCACTGTTGTCCAATTCTCTTTCCCTGGTTTTGACATAAACCTGCTTAATACTCCCACCGCATGTGCATTGTCTAGTCTAGTACAGACCATCGCACACATCAGCCTACTAACTGCACTTGCATATGGAATGTAGGACATGTTCTCTTCCTCTTCTTGTGTCTTAGGACACTACTCAGCATATAACTTTACACCTATTGGAGTAGGAATCTTCACCAGTTTACTATCCTACATATTAAACCTCCACAATATTGTCTCAACATACTTCCTTTGGTTTAAGCATAGCTTCCTCTTTGACCGATCTATTTTAATTTCCATGCCCAAAATAGAATTTGCAGCCCCAAGATCTTTCATGTCAAATTTGGAGGACAATTGGGTCATCAAATCCTAGATAATTTCTTTGTCATTTCCAACTAGCAACATGTCATCCACATACAAGACCAGATATATAACATGGTCACCAATTAATTTAAAATACACACATTGATATGCTTTTCTTCTGGTTAAGCTAATTCCCCATATAAATGTATCAAATTTCTGATACCATGTCCTTGGTGACTATTTTATCCTATACAAATACTTCTTTAACTTGCATACTAGTTCTTTCTTACCCTTCACCACAAAGCCTTTAGGTTGCTTCATGTAGATCTCCACTTCTAGATCCTCATGAAGAAATGTTGTCTTCACATCCATCTATTCTACCTCAAAATCAAAAGCAACAACAACAGATAAAAGTAATCTAGTAGAAGCTACCTTGGCAACAGGAGAAAAAATAGCACCAGAATCAATTCCTGGCACCTGGGAATAACCTTTTGCTACCAACCGAGCTTTGTATTTCTCGACCTTTCCTTCTACATTCATCTTCTTCTTGAACACCCATATGCTGCCAATGGGTTTCCTTCCATCTGGGAACTCCACTAGTTCCCAAGCCTCATCTTTGTGCAAAGATGCCATTTCATCAACTATGGCCTCTTTCCAGAGTTTTCCATCCTTTGAATCTATTGCTTCCCTTCACAGTTCTGGGATCATCATCAATAATAGATAAAGAAAAATTTGAACAAAAAGAAAATGGACTATACCTTTCTAGTTGCCTTCTCTCTCGAACTGATCTTCTCACAACCAGAGTTTGTGGCTCTTCATCTTCTAATTCCTCTTCTATTGTAGAGTCTAATTCTTCCTCCTTTAACTCAAACTCTATCTTCTGAAGTTCCTTTGATGGGACTTCATGTTTAATAAGATTTTTCACCTCTCTGAACACCACATCTGGGCTGTATACAACCTTCCTTGTTACTGGGTTCCAAAGCTTATAACCCTTTAAACCATCCTTATACCCAATAAAGATGCACTTTTCAGATTTACTATCCAACTTTGCTCTTTTCTCCTTTGGAACATGTACATATGCATCAAATCCAAATACCCTCAGATGTGAAAGAGAGGGTTTCTTACCAGTCCATACCTCTTGTTGAGTCTCATCCTCCAATGATGATGAAGGTGATCTGCTGACCAACTAACATGTTGTCTCCACTGCCTCTGCCCAGAATTCCTATCCTAACCTAGAACCATTGAGCATGCTTCTTGCCCCTTCCATCAATATCTTGTTCATTCTTTCTGCAACTCCATTTTTCTTAGGTGTGTATGGAGTAGTATTCTATCATGCTAGACCATACTTCTTATATAATTTTTCAAATTCCTTATTGCAAAACTCTCCATCGTTATCTGTCCTCAACAAATTTATCTTCTTCTTTGTCTAGTTTTCCACCAGAGCCTTAAGTTCTTTAAACTTGTCAAAGAATTCAGATTTCTTCTTGAGGAAATATATCCATGTATTCCTTGAGAATTCATCTATAAATGATACATAGTACACAAACTTACCAAATGATGGAACCTGCATAGGTCCAAACACATCATTGTGCACAAGCTCTAATATCCGTTTTTCCCTCTTACCACCAGAGGGGAAACTCACTCAATTCTGCTGCCCATATACACAATTTTCACATAAATCAAAATCTAGAGAGCTATTAGTCATACCTTCTACCACACCTTTACCATGAATTATTTGAAGGACCTTCTCTCCAATATGTCCAAGCCTTTGATGCCACAACATGGTATTTTCTCTAGAGTCCACTAGATTTTTTGCTCCACTTTTAGGAACTACAAAATTGTTGGACCCATCAATAACAGTGCTACCTTGAAACTTGTAAAGAGTTCCAATCTGAACTCCCCGGATCAATACTAGTGTTCCCTGAACCATCTTGCAGGTATCTTTCTCGAACACTATTTTTACACCCACATCATCCAACTTGCTTATAGAAATAAGATTTCTGGCTAATGCAGGAATATGCAGAACACCCAGAAGTGTTTTAATCCTTCCACCTTGTAACTTCAACTTAAATTTTCCACGACCAATGATTCTGGCCTTCTTTTCACCCCCAAGAAGACATCAACACCATGATATTTCTCATACTCACAAAACCACTCTCTATGGGGAGTAAAGTGAAAGGATGCACTCGAGTCAATGAACCATGCCTCATGATCTACATGTTTACTTGAAGAAGACAAGTACAGATCCCCAACTTCATCTGAGGTTGTTTTTGCCTCTGTAGAAGGAGCATCATCAGATCCATTTCCTTTGTTAGGAGCTTTAGATTTACAATCCCTTTTGTAGTCCTTCCTTTATGCATTTCTAGCACACCACCTTTACAGGTTTTCCTAGAGATTTATATCTCCTAGTAGATTTAGATCTCCCACTTGATGACTTATTTTTGTTTTTGTTCTCGGACCGTCCTTGTACATATAAAGAATCACCATTCCGGCTCTCCATATTTTTTCGCCTCATCTCCTCCATCAACAAGGATGAGACTATTTCATAAAACTGCAAGGCAATTGCATTGCTACCTATTGCAATAACCATACTATCCCACGAATTTGGTAGAGAACACAACAAATTGATGCACTTGTCGTCATTTGAAATTTTAATATCAACAGATAATAACTGACTTACCACAGTATTAAATGTGTTTAGATGCTCTATCACCAAGTCTCCATCTTTCATCCTCATGTTATACAAATTTTCTCGTAGGAATAGTTTATTCACCAGAGAATTAGATTGGTACAAAGTCCCTAACTTTTACCACAAAGCCTTCATCGTAGCTTCCCCTGATACATTCAGTAAACTGAATCTGAGACACAAAATCGTATTGTGCTCTTTGCCTTCTAATCCAACTTCGTCCACTCTTCATCGGACACTCCCATTGGTTTAGTACCTAGATCTACCGTGATCTACTGATCTTCATCCACCAACAGATCCTCCATCTTGAGTTTCCACAACTCAAAACTCTAACCATTAAATTTCTCGATCTCTATATTTCCACTGCTCACCATCTTCTTTCACCACCATAATTGATCTCGCAGATCTCCCACTGAACAAGGTCTACCATAGGCTCGAGCGAAACCCATCAGTAACAAAGGCATCCCCTTGAAGCCAAAACAGCTCTGATACCAAATGTAGGATTTAACCCCGTATAGAAATTACCTGCATACGACTTCTAAAAACAGAAAATAAACAGAGGGAGAGCATAAAACATAAAACACATATACACATAGATTTTCCCCTGGATCCCAAAATCGAGGACTACCAAATTGATTTTTCATTATTTTCCTTTCAATGTTACAATACATATTTATACATGTTGAAGTATCCAATACCATGGACCGGAAACCATCGCACCTAAAACCATGTGCAAAAACCATGCACAATACCATAGGTAGGTCCGCCCAACTGAATATAGAGTCCAAAATAAAAATTCCTCAAGGCGTTACCTAGACCCTATAGAGGGTGTTGAGATTGCAACAAGATGATGGAGCTTAGTGAAAAGTGCCGCCTTCACTAAGTGGGCCCGCAGGCTATTTTTGGCGCAAGTCTATTTTTAGACTATGTCTATTTTTAGACATATGGATCATGTCTATGGATTGCAGGTTGCTGTTTATGGATGATTGATCAAAGTTGGAAAAATAGATGGACTTCTATTTTTGATGAAAGTGTGAGTGATCACAGTGTGAGTGATCAAGTCTATTTTTAGACTGGCTGTCAATAATAGAAAAGTCAAATATTATTATCTCACAATAATATTTGGACTATAAACTTAATCTTATTCTCTTGGAGCACTTCAGTTTGAGCTACAGAGATGGCACATGCAGCTGTCAGAAGGA
>APFE031182704.1:0-10703 GCA_000404065.3 Pinus taeda
TCCCAAATGTACTCTCATATTTACTTGGGAGAAGACATGGTCCTCTCCATTTAATTACCAATATATATATTCATCTCACATTCCCAAATGTACTCTCACATTTACTTGGGAGAAAACATGGTCCTCTCCAACTAATTACCAACATATATATTCATCTCACATTCCAAAATGTACTCTTAGATTTACTTGGGAGAAGACATGGTCATCTCCATTTAATTACCAATATATATATTCATCTCACATTCCCAAATGCACTCTCACATTTACTTGGGAGAAGACATGGTCTTCTCCCACTAATTACCAATATATATATTCATCTCACATTCACAATTGTACTCTCAAATTTACTTGGGAGAAGAGAAGTCAATTGTAAGGATGAAAGAGAAGTTAATGACATCAATGAGAGGTGGTTGAGGGGGAGAAGAGAGGAAGGGCATAAAAGGGGAAAGAGGAAGGGAGAAAGGGGGATGTTGGGTCTTGCTTTTGATTTTGGGGGTTGGCTGTGATTTTGAGAAATTGTTGGAGATAGAGGAGGAAGGGAGTATTGTTTATCTTAGTCTATATTATTCATCTTGGACATACTACATTTGGTTAGACTCAGGCTCAGAGGGCTAGGGAACCTATGGAGGTTTCCTGGGCTAGGAATTATTTCCTAGTTGACTAGGAGGTAAATCCAGCCAGTAGTCGAGAGGAGCATTTCAGCAGGAGCAACAACTCAAGGGAATATCCACCGGCCACTGGTACAGGTATTCCTCTATGCATATATTACTCATGTAAATTATTGAAATGAAATGTTCACCATAAGTTGCAAGGATTAGAATGTAAATGGTAAATCATCATTGTTTAGATGTCTTGTAAGAAAGGATAAAATTATCATTGTTTAAATGTCTTGTAAGAAAGTAAATTTTTACCTCTTATTGTATTTAATTTCTAGAGAAAATAGATCTGTTAGAAGACCCTAGGATAAGGCCATACACATGGTATCAGAGCTTTGGTTCAAAATCTGGACCCAAAGCCACTAAACCCCAAATTCCACTATAAAGAGCTTGTAACCCTCATAAGGGATTATAATCCTAAAATATACTCGTATAATAAATTGTTTTTAGATTGGAAAAGATACCCTCTTTGTCACCATGAAAAGCAATAGAAACAAGTTTTGTAGCTGCTTGGAGCTTGAGAATTCATTAATAACAGAGACCTTCTTCAAGTCTATCCCCTTAACCACTCGGACTTTGCTACCGATTTCATTTATAGGGAATTGTTTTATAGAGATCTTCTTCAAGTCTGTCTCCTTAACCACTCAGACTTTGCCACTGATTCCACCTACAATACCACAAGAAATTGTTTTGCAGATATCTTCTATACGTGAGTATGATTATCCATCTCCTACAATGAAAATGTGAATGTGCTTATGAACCTCAATCCAACTGCATCCAGCCTTATTTTTAATCTTTCTGTCCTTCATCAGTTTCCTTATCCTTTCGAAACCATCCCATCTGCTAGCCGCAACATAGGTATTTGATAGTAGAACATAAGTCACAACATTCCTAGGGTCCAAATCATATAAACATTCAACAACACTTTCACCTACCTCTACATTGTTATGTTTTCTACATGCACCAAGTCTATGGCCTCTTTTGCAAGTCACCATCTATTTTTCCATCTTGTCTCAGTTGGTGGCCTATTATGCCCTAAGGCTCCCACATGATTCTTGTGGCCTCTACTGCTTCACAACTCTCTTACATCTATTTCACATTTTCTGACAGACGCACAGTTCTCAAGTTGTATTTTCATGCTCATATTTGCTATCATTTTCTATGTCTATGCACCCAGTTTTATGGACTTTCAAATCTCACATTGCAATGCCACAATCAACTCCCATGAACATGTGGCTCATGTATCTTCTCTCTCACAGAGTCAATAAATTCCAGTCTCCAAAAATAGATGTGATATATTGTAAAGGAAGCAGGATAACAGGCCAACATTGTCACCCTTTTCTATCCAGCAAAAATAACATGATGCCAACCCATTGGGTTTTGACAGGAATCAGACAACAGTTCATTTGTTTGATAAAACTAAAAATATTATATGGGTAGCTTGCATAATGTAGGTGTAGTACAACTTTTTGAGGATACTCTTTCCATCCGCGCGATCATAGTCTTGAGCGTTAAAAAAAAAACAAACCTGCCCCTGTCTTTCGAGCTCGGTAAGAAATGCAACAAGATCAATTTTCAGTAGCCTGGAGACGTGGACTTTCATAAAGTTCCCCAAGTGTGCTGGATCATTTTTTTTATTCTTTTGATCTCTTGAATGACAAATAATGCCTCCTTTCCTATTAATTTTCTGCTCCTACATAAAGACCCTCTTGGTCTCCCGTCCGACATTGCCCTGCCACATTTCGCAACACACTTCTCTGATCGGGTTTTTGCAGCCCAATACTGTCTTCAATTGAGGAATTCTAAAACCCCATTTGCATTTGACAAAATGGTGTTTGAACACATGCCTCTTCTAAGCTTCCACATTTTGTATACAGGTCTACTAGAGCATTTTATACAAAGATATTAGACTATAATTGGCCTCTAACTATTTCTTCGTGAATATCTTAGCTTGTTTTAAAGCTGCTAGTTTGCTGCAGGAATAAAGAACACTAACAATCTACGAGTCCAACTTCATGGAGACATTATGCATTTGTTTATAAAGCTCTGGGATTCTACACCATGTCCATTTTGAGCATATCCTGTAATCATTGCTTTCCACGACTCAGTGTTTCTCTCTGAAATATCCTAGAAAATCTTCATAGCCTCATTAACATGCCCATTCTATTCACAACTTGCAATCATATTCATCCAGGATACTACATATTGTTGCAACATTTTTCCAAACACATTTCACGTATTCCTTATACTCCCACACTTTGCTTACATATCTACAAGGGAATTCCACATGAACAAATCGGACTGAAATCCCCTACTAATTATTTATTCATGGATCTCCATTCCCTGCTCTAGAGTTGTTAGCTTCGCGCACACCGGAAGAACGGTTTCCAGAGTAAAATGATTGGGTTGAGTTCCCGTTCTCTGCATCCGCCGAAAAAATCCCAAACCCTTCTCAGCCTGCCCATCACTAACGTAAGCTGATATCATGGAGGTCCATGAAATCACATTTTGTTCACGCATTTCCTCAAACACTTTGCGAGCAGCAATTAGACTTCCGCACTTGGCATACACGTTAATAAGGGTATTTAGAACAATTTTATCTGCAACAAATCCCCTAGCACACATGTGAGTGTGTACTAATCTTCCCTCTGACAATGATCTCTTCTTAATACAACTCTGCAAGAACCATGCATAAGTTGAAGACTCTATAGGGAGGTCGGCAACATGCAAAACTCGAATAACCTCCTTCAATTCCCCTATGTAAACAGAGTTCTTATGTCCTCGTTACAGTAGGAATTGTTATATTTTTCAACGGCAACAATAGTCATTGTCATTCTAATTTGAAGCTGAAGCACTATGCCAATACGCAATACCACTGTGTTCCTTTGATTTCTTGTTGGCAGTAACTTCGCCATTGTTGTCGTGCAACCCAAACTGGGTGACGTCTATAAATCCCATAACAAAGTTATATGAAGGGCTAAAGAGAAATGAGGATGTCTCATAAAGATCCTGGAATCAGTGTATCGTAGACGAGGATTTAAAACGCACACACACACACACACACATATATGAAACTCTTGCAGTACTCATGGTATCAATTCTAAGAGTTTGTATGACAGAATTGCTTAGTTCGCCCTCTGGCATGTTCAAAACTTTGAAGTGAATCTGCTATATCTTCGTAGTTTACGAATTTCACATGAAATCATGTACAAGGCAATCACACTTTTGAAAAAATAATTAAGTATATTTTCTTTAGATTATTTTACTTGTTATTAGCATAATTATATAATATTTTATATATATGGTTTACTTTAAACTTAAATGAAACTCCAAATAGAGTAAAACTTGCGCTCCTGAAAACCACAACAAAATATTTATCATGGCTCCACATGCTCTTGGATCAAGATTCGACGCCCATAAAATCAATTTATGGGCTCTCTTTGAGGAGAGGCTACTCCAACTCCCTTCTTCATGGTCTACCTCCTAATGATTCTATGAGTTTAAAGAAATTTCTAGTCCGTTCAAAAGAAAATTGCACATCTATCCAAAAACTACCTATAAACTTGTCAATGTTTACAAAGGCCTATTTGGCCAACTCCTCAAAATATCCTAATAGCTTGATAATATGAAATCCTCAAGAATGAGGGCACTAAGCCCTATTACAAATTCATATCTCCTTTTGGGGCCTAATTATAGTAATGTGATTAAAAATGGAAGGTTAATGATTATGTGAATGCTTGAAACATATAAAATGGATTTAGTATGATTGTTTAGGGATACCTAAGGATACTTAAGTGTGACTAGCAGTGTGTGGTAGCACTTGCTTAGATGACAATGGGGGAGAATTTAGTAAGAACCATGGTTATCATCTCTGTATTAGAAATAGTCGTTTACAAAGTATAACAAAAAGGGAAAATTTGCAACTATCATTATGAAAACTATGTGTGAGACGAGTGAGAACTGAGAAGGCCCTATGTTGTGCTAATAAGTCTTAGGTATCATGTAGATTTTGAATAATTAAAAATGGTGAGGATGTGAAGAAAACAAGGATCTGGAGAGTCGTCACAAGGACCTCCTGCAAATAACCCATTACCTTCACCATAATTGACTCTCATCCTGCATTCCCTAGAAGCAATTAATAAGACCTTAAGGGGGCGCCAAACAAATGAAGTGGAAGGGGAACACCCTCCATCAGGGTTAGGGAATATCGAGGGATCTAGAGACTATTGATTTGGGAATATTTAGTGTTCTTGGACAAATGGCTAACCCTCTAGATCTAGTAGCAAATCTAGAAACAACAGACAAAGTAATCTTAAGCTT
This sequence comes from Pinus taeda, assembly GCA_000404065.3. Taxonomy (NCBI): domain Eukaryota; kingdom Viridiplantae; phylum Streptophyta; class Pinopsida; order Pinales; family Pinaceae; genus Pinus; species Pinus taeda. The sequence continues at coordinate 4,977 of APFE031182704.1, forward strand.
TACTATAATCAACAGATAAAACAAGGGAGAAGAAAAATCTACTTGTAGTTTTCGCTAGCTCCTTGTCTCCCTCGGCCAATTTTGTTGCTCCTTCGTGTACTTAAGTCTCTTGGAAAGTACCTGCACAATCGCAGAAACAAAAATCGATCAAAGCATAATAATCTATTGTTTATACATAACATGGAATCGAAAACATGATATACATATGAAAGCATTAACATATAACACAAGAATAAGGAAAAAGTCTTGAAAACTTTATTCATAAGAGGAAAGATTACAACCCATATGAGCTCGATCCAGTTTCATCCTTCCAATTCAATCCTTCATTAGCCTCATGACAAGCAAAACACTTCAACACAATGACAATACTTTCACTCAATTCTAATCTCATAGCACCAACATCTCCTTACAACTCAATATTTTTCAGCCTAGATCTCTTAGATGAGTGATCTATATATAAGTGAGTGAACGAGGTTATGCCATCAATGGTGATGATGAATGCCTTTCTAAATTTATAAATCAGTTCCATGGAAGAAGGGATATGGGATTGATGTTTCCTAATTCCATTTCTCATCCAAAGGCGAATTGAAAGGAGCAGGTGGCATTTGAGAAACTTCTAGAGGCTTCCAATGGATAAGGAATATTCAAACCCTCACAGAAATTTGCTCAAGTTCGCTCAGCGTAGGCCAAAGAGGGACCAAGTGCACTGCATAGCACCCTGTCAGTGCATGGTTTGCATTACAGTGCACCCTAATGAAAGGCTACCTGCGCTGATCTTCTTATAGGTGGTTTTTGGATGTTTTCAGTGATGGAATTTCTTAGGAAGTAAGGCATTTTGATGACTAGCTTCTTTAGGGAATGAAACAACTGTACTAGGGGTTGATGAGCCCTAATAGCATAGACTTGTAAGTTGGGGTTGATATGCCCAAATGATTTGTAACAATTGCCCCCTAAAGCATGAAGTCTTAAATATCTATGTCGGTTGAAATGCTTTATCACGAGGAGAGGAGGTTTCGAATGGAAGGTGACCTACATCAATTACAATACATATATTATGATAATTTGATTTTTCTCATGAACTAGATGAGGGAGGCATACCCATGTTCAGCTTATAAACTTTCATTACATGTACATAAATGAGATAGTCGTCTACAAATATAGACTCATGTTTATACAGATATAGACCCATGATTAGAATGGACATCTATGTAAGGCCATTGTACATTTCATTTATTACTCCTGAAAATATCGTAGCCCAGATGGATGAAACTAGACCCGGGGTCTTTAATCTCGTCCAATATTCACTCGATGTACAAGTCTAACCATGTGAATAGATGTTTTGAAGTTGAACATGAAAAGACATCATTTGATTACCAACCAATAATGTAAGTTGTTAATAGATGCGAGAGGAATCACTGATAATGATGATGACCCTCAAGGTACTATGTTACATTTTGCATGGTGTGAATAAATGATTTGATGTCGAACACCATACAAAGTCTTTTCGTCAAAGGCCATTAATGTCAACCTATCGCTGGAAGTGAGAAACCTGCCATTGATGTATGCAAGCTTCAAGGCACTGAAGGGGTGTTTCTAAGTCAACTTCTTGGATGATGAGTTGATGTTGACAAGAAGCGACTTATCGTAGGAGGGCCTTGATGTGTCCCACATCTATGACATGAAATGAGGTAAATGATTTTGGAGATGAGAATCGACTGACGACTCAAGGTCCAGGAATGGTAGTCATGAAAATGAAGGTTTACAATATTGCAACGGATGAAGTTTTAACTGGATGACTTCTCTTGAACATATCGACGACACTAAGATGAATTGTAGCATTGACCCAAAAAAAAGTGATGGATGGTGTGATAGACCAATGGTGTGATAACCATCAAGCTGAATGACCCAACCCAAATAGTCACGGAGATGAAGTGAAAGTTTCATGTTCAAGAGTGACTTGCTACCATAAAATTTTCTCGACTTTTTCCCATTTTCCCTAGTCATTGCTGACCAGTACCTCTTTATTTTTTATCAAGATTGAGGAGGATAACATATGCTTGTTGTATAATTCACCCTTCGGGTGAACCCATCACTATTTGATGCTTTAACGAATCTAGCAAAGGTGAAACTTGGTCTTGTCCAGATGGACAAGTTTGTCGCTATTTGATGTTTTTAAGGAGTTTAATGACAAATAAAACTCGGTCCTTTTCATTTTTAGAGAGTTTGAAAAGGGATGAAAAGAAAAATCCACATGTTGTTTTTTGTAAAATAATCTCTCAAGTCCAAAAAAGCGTAAAATAATACAAGAGAGATGTCGTTTTCAATCCTTTAACGAGCTTAAAAAAGACAAGCGCTCGACAATCTTTTCTTATTTTAGAGAGTCTGAAAAGAGTTTAAAGAGGACTCTATGGGGGTTTCTTTTCATTTTTAACAAATCTTGAAAAAGAAACAAAAGTTTGCTTTGTGGTCAAAGATGTCCAATTTGTCCTTTAGTACATTGAATTCTGTTTTCAGTTGTTAACCCTGCTCAAAACTCCATCAAAGAAGATTAAAAATACATTGTCATGGATAAAATGAATAAAAACCAACATGTACTTGATTAATATGCAAAAAATAAACATAAAAAAAGTTTTGTAATTCATTTTTACCATTTCACTTTTACTCTTTGATTTGGAGATCTGGAGCAGTTTTTTACCTCAAACTTCACTAGTTGATTACATAGGATTCTGTGGACCGTTTCTCATGCTGTCTAGACCAAGTAAGAGCTATCCCTGTTCTCTTCCATTTTATTCCATTCATCTACAATTTTGAGCAAAAAAATTTGGTTCTTGAGGCCCCTAGGGTTTCATTTTTCACTCTCTGGATCAACACACCCTTTCTATATCGAAAGGTACGCTGCATTACATACATCTAGAAGGCAGTATGCATTGCAGCACATTGTCTCTAATGGAGGGGTGCGGTGGGCACAAAAACCAAATTTTGACAGTTGTTTTCTCCCAAATTTTCAACTTTTTTTTGCAAAAATTGGATCCTAATTTGTATAATGGTTGTATTTTAGACATTCGTCGGATCAAAATGGTCATTATATGGAGAGAATGAGAGCATGAAGAACAAGACACGATTTCCCTAAATGATCAGGGAACAGTTGATGCCCTTAGGAATTGTGGGTTGCTGAAATATTTTCGATTATCCAGCAGATGGCAACAAATTGAATTGCTATAGTACCTTGTTCATTCTTGGGATACTACCAATCAGGTTTTTCACATTAGGAGTAAAGTGATCCCCTTTACCATTGAGATATTTAATTTCTGACTAGACTGTCGAGGTGGGGTGCCCCTATCTCATTATCAGGATTTACTAGAGGAGGTGAATCAATGAGAGATTATATTCGACAGTTCTGTCGGGAAGGAGCTAAACCTAGCAGAGACGGAAAGATCAATATCTGAGATGTTATTGATATACCATTGAGAACAATCCTTTTACCCTCGCTAAATTGGCTGGCAATGCAACTTTACATTTGGAAAATAGGTCTTATACGCAGTATGCTTTGGAGTGCTTGGAGCCAAAGGTATTCAACGGGTGTGAGGTAATTCTTCCATCTATGAGAGAACAACTAATCAAGGTAAAGAATGGAAAGATAAAAAAATTTGGTTATGGGTCTATCTTGATTTCCTTTACCTTGGAGAGAATCTCACTCATGCAGCCACAACACATCTCACTGGGAGTACCTAGACCTAGAGACCCATGGATGCAGAGGTGGGTGGATCTTATGGCTAGGCATGATGGCCAGTCACTGATCTCGTTTTCCTCTACTTTCTTTGAGTGGTTCGACCATCAGGAGATGGCCTTCACAGAATATCCATATTCAAGGATGGATTTCCATTGTGATTTAGATCTGGTGTTGCCAATTGGGGCGTAGTGTAGTGCTATTGGTAATTTGTTTGACCACAATGCCTCTTCCTTTTTAAAGTTTCTACCTTTTTTTTTTTATTATTGTTGCCAAGACTAAACAAACTTTTATATGTATGTGGATGATGGATCCGTTTGACCTGTGGTATGCCAATGAGAGGCAGGTGCGTAAGTGCAGAGAGCTGTTGGGAGGGAAGTTCTCAGAAACTTGGATTTAGCAGAGACCTTGGCTGAGCTACAAGATCACATAGAGGGTTTGACCCTGGGTATTCCAGATGTCCGAATGAAGGAGTTACCTATGTGATTGCAGCGCCATACCATTGGCGTGTCGAGTCATTGGATGAGACTCCTACATATGATAGCACAAGCCGTCACCTGTTATCATCAGCAGCACTAGTCTATTGGGATATTTTCTGCATACATTTTTGAGATTTTTGGGTCAGATGACCAATTTTTGTCTTGGACACAAACTATTTGTAAAAACTTATATACAACTTTCTACAACTATCTATTTGACCTTCAGAGTTTTATTATGGTCAAGTGATGCAATCCTATTCAAATGATGTTGAAAATGTTTACTTTACATATGTCACAGATGTCTATTTAACACATAATTTGCTAGAGAGTCAGTTAATGTGTTTAAATTTCTGGAAATATGTTGATATTGAATAAATTCAAAATACCTTTCCAAAATACAAACTCTAAGGAACATGCAATGAATCATTGAGTTACGGACGATATAGACACTAGTAAGTTGTAGTACGACAAGTTGTGAGTCTAGCCTAATGATGATTCGGCGTATGCCAAGTGAATTTGCATAAGAGAGGAGTTCAATCAACGTGCTATACTCAGCGATATTGTTCGTCGGTCGACCAATATAGATCCCTCTAAACCTCACTAACTCGCTGCTTGGAGCGAAAATGGCCCTTGTGTCAGAAGATAAGTTTTGCATACTATGACTAGCGCCATCAGCATACCCAAAAAATGGTTCCAAAAAGTTCGACATTTGCAACAAATATGAAGTGTCTTACCTAACAAAAAAACTCTAAAAGAAAACACACACTCAAATGCAAACAAAGCATATATACAAAGATTTTTACTACACTCAACTAAGCATAGTAATGTTTAAGATACAACTCGTTTCGGGGCTACGAAAATGGAATCCCATCATAATCTACTAACTCGTAGGCACCTTTTGTCAACACACGTTTAACAATATAAGGACCCATCCATAATGGTTCAAATTTTCCTGCTCCAATTTTATCAGAATCCTGGTCGTAAAGCAAGACCAGGCCACCTCCTGAGAAGACACGAGGCTTAACATTTTTGTCGTATTGATCCTTGATGCATTTCTTATGCGCCTCGTTAGCCAATGTGGCATCACGATGAGTTTCATTTAGATGGATTAATTCCATAAAACTCGCTTCTTCTTCAGAAGTGTAAGGTAGCAGGTCAATCGCGAGTTTGAGAGACGAGATTTCACATTGGATTGGTAAAACTGCTTCCAAACCATACACCAACTGAAAAGGTGTAAATACGGTCGCATTTCTCACCGAGGTTCGATATGCCCACAGAGCCGAGTACATGATTAAATGCTAATTCCTTTTATGGACTCCAATCATTCTTTGCAACATGTGCTTAAGGATTTTGTTGATAGCCTCAACTTGTCCATTAGCTTGTGGGTAGTATGGAGTAGAACTATCATGTGACAGTCGTAATTTGGCAGTTAATTCGACCATCATGTGTGTCATGCGGAAAGAGTTATATTTGCGGACAAATCTAACCTCCCTAGGAGTCTAAGACTCTCTAGTGACAAAC